>CM016566.1:19859754-19912370 GCA_003412495.2 Echium plantagineum | reverse complement strand
ACCATTCTGACTCCCCATAATAATTCGGAAATGAGTCGGGGTTGCTATTAAGAATTCCGACTCTAATCTGAAGTGAATCCGAGACCATTTTAAAGTACAGTCAACATTTGTGTGGTTCAACTGCTAGCTGAATCAAATCCGAAGTAAATGTTTTTACTTCGGTTATCATATCCGACGTAAGGATATTATTCCGAAGCTATTCCAAAGTAATGTCGACACCAATATTAAATTAATTAATTAAATGTTGTTTTCACCCCTGTCCGACGTGATTCCGACGTGTTTCTACTCACGTCGGATTCCTTACCCCGACTCAAAAAGTGCGTTTTCTAGTAGTGGTATAAATGAGTGTTGTTGATGACTCAATATATAATTTAGTAAAATATATAATCTAGTAACATGTTATTAGCTTGTATGTAAGAGGTTTTGAGTTTAAGTTTCGTTAGAGATAAATATTTCATATTTTATGCTAACTCTCTATTAGTTAATAATTTATGTATTCGTTATTTTTAATACTATTGAACTCATACTTCCATCGCTAATTTATGGAAAATGACTATAAATTAGTGTTATTTTTTCAAATTTTAATTTGCGCACCCAAAAATAATTATTCACCCATTAATTTTAATCTATGTAAGATTTTTTTTAAAGAAAAAATAGTCTATCTACTTTTTTGAAATTAAATGCAATTATTTAAAACGCATACTACCCCTTGTACGTTGAGATGTTCACTACTACAAAATATCACTTAGCCAACCCCACAAAAGTCACTTAGACGACACATTTAAGGGTTGGGATTAGAGGGGTCGGCCAAGTGGAACTCACTTGGACGACCTCACGCGGGGGGGTCGGCCAAGTGAGCCACTTGGACGACCTCACACGGGGGGGGTCGGCCAAGTGCTCACTTAGCCGACCCCCCCGTGTGAGGTCGTCCAAGTGGCTCACTTGGCCGACCCCCCCGCGTGAGGTCGTCCAAGTGAGCACTTGGCCGACCCCCCCGTGTGAGGTCGTCCAAGTGATTTTTTTTTTTTTTTTTAATTAATAATATGATATTTAACCTGAATTGTATTATATATATACAAACAATTATTTTGGTTTAAACCCACGCCTGGGGCTTACACGTTAACTAAGAAAAATAATAATACAATGTATTTCGGGTCTTCCCAAAATGGGCATAAAAACAATAAATACATAGTTAGACGAAGACAAACTAAACAATATAAAAATAAACATTAAGAACAAAAAACTAAGTGAAAAATATCTTAAAACCTAATTAGTACTTCAACTAGTGTATAAATACAATAATTCAACTAAATCTCAGGCGCACTAGGTTCAGCGATGAATTTGTGGTAGAAATAACTGCACCATCCATGTTGAACTGAAGTAATTCTTCTCTCCGGAAATTTATCGTAATGGTGTGTCCGAGAATACTGAAAATTAGAATCAAATGTTAGGATTATTATTATAAACAAAGAAAGCTGTAAATACTTACACAAATAACTAAAGAAAGCTGTAAATACTTACACAAATAACTAACAATCGGTGTTAATAATAAGAAATACTTACAGCTAAAGAAAGATTAGTACTGTTGGATTTTAATATGTCCTCTATGAACAGACACAAATAAAATCCACATAAACCTGAAGAAGGATCCTGCCTCGGGCACTACATAAAACGTAATTTCAATCACTAAAGTTATACTTTAAATATTGACTGCATCTTTCGATAAAGATTAAGTTATGAATATACCTCTACGTTGACCCAATTGTTCTGCTGGGTCAATTTTTTCCTAACTAAATTGTTATTCTTCATACCTCGATATGAAATGATCGCCCTGAAAATAAAAAAAGTATATAATGACAATTAATATATACATATAAGTTAACATATATTGACTGTATGGAATTTCAGGAAATGACAATTAACCCCCTTACTCATTAATCTTATTCACCAAATCCCTTCGCCCTTCATGACCATGATGTACCCGCAGCGGATCCATGTAATAGATGTTCTCCGGCGTCTTCATGTTGATCGCAACCAACACCCAATGATAACGTCTACATTATGTCAATAAACTTAATTAGAAGTAACAAAATGTTATTAGATATAACAGTTTAACAAATTACAATGTACTAACCCGATATTACATGGGATCATCACAAGATGATCTTTATCCTGATGCTTCAACAACATCTGTACCAAGTGAGAACGCTCGAGCTCGTAATGTGGAGAAATGAATGAGAAGTTGGGGCCCATAACATCATCGTCCAAGTATGAATCACACAAGTACCTTTAATCTTAACATGTTAATACTTATGAATTTTAAATAAACTAGATAACATTTAAAATATATTGTTATATTACCTTATATATAAGCATACGGCAGAAGCGCTCAACCACTGACGGTTCACAACCTCTCGCACATGTTCGAAGGAGATTTGATCCCTAAAAGCTTCAGCCCAAAACAACTCCGGCATGAGAACACCAAACGCGTCATCTCTCGCATCATGGTCAACAATAGTCTTCAAAATAAGAAAGCATCCATGCGGTGGGAGATCACAACCCTCTCGAATATAAGTGGTCTTCTTAACTGGAGTAGCAGAATGACCAACAGATGTACCAAGGAACATTCAATAACTTTTCAAGAAACATTCTAGACTAATCTAATATCTAATAACATTTTACAACTTTATATCTTAAACCATCACAAGTTTTAATTTTTTCCAACTATGACCTAACATTTTACAATTTTACATCCTAAATAATCCAATTTTTTCAACTATGACCTAACATTTTACAACCATGGTATAACATTTTTCAATTTTACATCATAAATAATCATAAAAGTTAACATTTTTCTAATTTTAAACTAATTATATCTAACTAATTAAGTAATTTCAATCAACAAACTAATCTAGTTCCGAAATAGTTAATAGTATGTACAAGTTAACAAATAAATGCAAGCTAATTATTTCAATAAACAAAATAACTAATTAATTCAAACTTAAATTACAATAATAAACCAAAAATTAAAAAAAATACTTACTTGAACAATGGAGAAGGAGGGGGAGCTTGGGAAGAAGATGAATCGAGTCCTTGAACAAAGGAGGAGGAGGAGGAGGAGGAGGAGGAGGAGGAGGAGGAGGTTAGTTGTTTGATTTGGGGGTGGGGTTTTGGGTGGGGTTTTGGAGTATGCTGTTCTGTTTCTTCGAACAGCAGGGTTTTGGGGGGTGGGGGGGGGGGGGGGGGGGGTGAAATACCCGAAATTAATTTTTTTTTTTAATTTTTAATCACTTGGACGACCCCCCCGCGTGAGGTCGTCCAAGTGGTACAATTTAATTTTTTTTTTTAATTTTTTAATCACTTGGACGACCCTCCCGCGTGGGGTCGTCCAAGTGCTACAATTTATTTTTTTTTTTTTTATCATTTAATCAACTTGGACGACCCTCCCGCGTGGGGTCGTCCAAGTGCTACAATTTTTTCTTTTTTTTTTAATTTCAAAATAACTTAGACGACACCACATGGGGTCGTCTAAGCTCTCACTTGGCCGACCCCCCCGTTTGAGGTCGTCCAAGTGCCACTTAGACGACCCCTTTTCTCAAGGGTTGTCTAAGTAGGTGTCGTCTAAGTGACATTTTGTAGTAGTGGTTGTACGTTAATTAAACACACATCTACCCATGTAGGCTTATAATTGCTAGCTCTTTAACTGAAGGTCTCATTTGGCTTTTGATAAGATACATTTATAAAAAAATTAACTCCTAAACTAAAGTTTCTCTCCACAGTTTTGAACTCAATGAAAATTGTAAGAATGTCTACAACAAAAATATCCAAACGTTTAGGGATGTATAGGAAGTGTTTAGTTGAATTTCTTTTCATTTGTATTAGAGATCTTATGATGATGAATTGGGTTGTAAACTGAATGTGTGTCTTAGTACGTAGCACTTTCAGAAGGGAAAGGATTAACAAGACACGAAATGAGAAGGAACCCGTGCAATATCTAAGGAAAGTATTATATTATTTTCACAGGGATTCGAACCTGCACACTGTTGATGTGCCTCACCCATGGTTCAAAATTTAGGTACGAAATGACTAAATCAGTCAATTTCTTTTTTTTTTCAAAATTATCGAAACGAAACACAAATGAATTAAAGATAATAAGCCGTATCAATTGAATTTTACTAAAAAACAATTCTGTGATCATGATACTCAAGGTGAAGATCATGGTACTCGACATTGATCAAGATTATTAAACAAAGAGAATGATTATTATTTAAATTTTTTTTAAGAAAAATTATGTTTTGTCTCAAAATATTTCCTACATATTTTTACATTTGGATTAAAAATATTTAATATCTTATGGATAAATCCATGTGATATAAAATAATGATATTAAAAAATTATTTTCACATATTTCTGTAATTTTACGGCATGCATATTTACAACTTTTAATTTGCAAAATGTTTCCATATTTTATTATCCAAAATTATTATGTCCTCAAACAAATTTTTAACACATGATCTTACCAATCACTACCTTACCATTTAGTATTTGACTAAGCAACGAATACTTCGCCTGAATTTTATTCAAGATATGAAATGATACAGTCGATTTTACATGTATATCACGTACCCGGCCTGGTTCTCAAGCATAAAACCACGACTTTGAGTCTACCGGAATTGTTAGTATGAAGGTGAAAACGATGTAATTTCTAAAAGTTGATTTTGTATTGGTGTGTTCTTATCAATTGTGAACATTTAGTCGCACTTTCACTTTTCACAATAGGAGAGTAATATTTACTCCGATCCACTGGACTACCACGATTCACGGCTAATGTTCAAAATTACTAATCATTTACCCCAATCAAATAATAAGTTTACCTTTGCATCGCACTCATTTTGAATTTTGAAAAAAACGTACACTACATTTTTATAGTAGATAGCTCGATCTTGGCTATGAAAACCCTTTTTATTATTGTAAGGGCAAATGGTTGCACCAATCACCTATGTTTATAAAATATTTTTATTTCATCACTTATGTTTCAAAATGTACTTGTCAATCACCTATGTTTCAAAATATACTCCCTCCGTTTCTTTTTATTTGATTGTTTGGGGAAAAAGTACTTTATTAAGAGATTGTGAAAAATTACATTGGGATTGTAAAAAAGTGTATTGGAATTGTTAAAAGGTCTATTGGAATTGTAAAAAGGTGCATTGAAATTGTAAAAAGTTGCATTGGAATTGTAAACAATCAAATATTTTGAAACAAAAAAAAGAGCTTCAAACAATCAAATAAAAAGAAACGGAGGGAGTATCATACTTGGTCTCGCGCATTAAATTTTTGTTAAGTACGTGTTGGAAGTGAGATATTTTATATGCGAAATTGGAGTTGAATTATTTCAGATTTTTTAGTTGATTTTCTTATACCAATATATATTAAGAGAAATGATCGAAGTAAATTTACTGACGAGTCACGTGCCTAACACATAATATTATTAACGACGGATTGACAGATTAGGTGATGGACTGGAACATTTTCAAACATAAGTGATTGACAAGGATGTTTGAAACATAGGTGATGGAATGAAAATATTTTGTAAATATAGGTGATTGTTGATGCCATTTAATTATTCTTATTGTAATGAGCGAAAGACAATGATCATCATTTATACTTTATCTTGAGTCTCTTTCTTTCACTCACCCATGTAGGCTGTTCGCGGGCAGGTTACTTGGGACTTGGGTCGGAACCCGCACTCGAAACCCGGCTCGAAATTGAACCGGTTCTGATCTCGAGTCGAATTTCGAACTCGAAACCGAACCGGGATACGAGAGACCGGCCGGTATCTCGATTCATTTTAAGTTCTTATTTTATTTACTATAAATCTATAATAAAGTATGCAATTTTGAATCGAGTCGTCGAGTCGAGCCAATCTGTGTCAATTTTGAGGCGAGTCGTTTCGGTCCGGTTCCGAGTTGCGTGCTCATTGATTTTTCCAGGTTCAAGGCGATTTCGACTCCTTTCCCTGACTCGGTTCTGAACGGAGCTGAGTTCTGGGTCGACTCGATTATGAACCGAGCTGGTCCGGTATGCCAAAACCCGATCGACTCGGCTCCATAAAAGCTACACTCATGCTTTAAAAATCTCCATCTACTTATACTATGTATACTCGGGCCTTTATCCTTTTTTTAGGTTCGTTAGGATTCTTATTGGTTGGAATTATACTATGTATACTCCTAACATAATTAGGTCTTTAACACATGACTAAATTAACATGAACATTAATGATAAAATAAATGATTGTACTAAAAGATTTATTTTTTTGTTTGTAGATGAGAGAGGGGATATTTAAAACATGAATTAGTGAGCTAGGCTGAAGCTAAAATATAGACAATGATCCGTCGCTTTTGGCCATTGTAAAATGCTAGTACGTTGAGCCACTTTCTTTTTTCCTTGAATAGTAGGACTCTTCTCTTTACGCTTTTCATGATGTCTATCCAACAAAGTTGTTTACAACTTGCGTTATTACTATATAAGCATATGATACCTATCCACAATACTATGCAATTATGTTCTTAATCTTGCCCCAATCTCTCATTCATGACCGACACTCTCTACAAGGCCGTTCTATAATTTTTTGGAGAAATCTAATAAATTTATTAATTGTATTTAGTAATCTAATATAATATGTAGATGATAATAGTACTACCTAACACGATAATGAATAGGCTTAATTTCATCTAGGCACCTGAACTATTTTTTAATTCCCAAATAGGCACCTGATGACCTTTTTGTAACAAGTAGGCACCTGGATCCCAAATAGGCACCTGAACTTTCGTTTTTCTCAATTTTTTTTAATTTCTCATATTTTAAAATTTGCGATGAAGGGCAAATTAGTCATCTTACACATAAAACTAACTCAACTACTTTTAATCTAACCCAACCTCAACTCAACCCCCATATAACCCCACCCCATTAAATATTTAACCCAACCCATTAAAAACATATCTTTAACCTTACGGCCCACCCCCACCCCACCCCACCTCACCTCAAGTGTTCACCACCCTGAAACAGAATCAACTAACCTTCACCTCCACCCGCACTGCCGTTCTCCTCATACTCCCCGTCCTCATATTCCTCTTCTTCCTTTTCTACATTCTTTTTCTTTTTCCCTTGATAGTATCCAATCAACAAGGACACTATTACAATTGTCCCAGTCATCAAACCAATAACAAGACCAGCAATTGTACATGAAATCAAGCCAGAGGTTCTACTACAAGGTCATAAAGGCGGCCCACAAAGTGCAGGGCTATTCCCTTCAAAAGCCTCCTTACCAAACTTTGGTGTTCCAAAATTTGGCAAAACCCCACTAAAATTATTGTGAGAAAGATTCTATTTTTATAAGCTTAACCCACTAAGACTACCAGGAATTTGCCTAGAAAATTGATTATCAGAAAAGTTAAGTTCTTTTAGCCCTCTAAATTCATTAACAAATTCAGGAAAATTCCCAGAAAATAAATTCTCTGTGTTCCCTTGTAATGGGTTCTTGATTTTTGCCAGTAAAAGCTCTGCATCTGAGAAAGCAGAGAGGGGGGGATGAAGCTTCTTGAGGACAGTAAGGTTGCAATGAGGAGAAGGGAGTAGAATGAGAGAAGGGTTGGAGGAGGAGCTGCCATAGAGGAAGATGAGAGAGAGAGAGAGAGAGAGAGTGGTGGGGTGGGTAGGTTTTGATTTTTATTTTTAGTTTTTGGGGGATGATTTTTTATTTTTGGGATCTAAAATCTTATTTAGTAATGACACCTGAACTATTTTTTGAAAAATTTTTGCTTTCAAAAAGTCATATTTTCAATATGACTAACTTGCCCCTGGGTTAAGGAATTTTTAAAATTTTAAAATCTGAGAAATCAAAAAAATTGTGAAAAACGAAAGTTCAGGTGCCTATTTGGGAATTAAAAAATAGTTCAGGTGCCTATTTGGGATCCAGGTGCCTACTTGTTACAAAAAGGTCATCAGGTGCTTATTTGGGAATTAAAAAATAGTTCAGGTGCCCAGATGAAATTAAGCCTAATGAATATGAACATGAGACACATCTAACACAAAGTAGGTTTTCATTAACATAACAACATATACAAGTACACATACAACTTCCTAATAATAAGGCGACAAATATCCTGATGTCATTGATAGTCAGTTACATGTGAAACCATGTACATCATATACACGATCATAAAATTATTTGCATCATGACCAGAATGGTTAAGTTGGTAGTGTAAGAGAACTTTTTGTGATTATATGATACATCGTTTAGTTTGCCCGGACTTGTAACAGACGGCTAACAAGAAGAGGGTCAGTAGTCTCTGCCCAATTTATATATTACATGCATCGGACTGGTTACGGTTCTCCTAAAAAATTTATCTTAATGTATTTATTAGTAATAATACTTTAAAGAAATATTATGAGAACAAATCTTAATAGGCTCATAACTTTCTACTACACGCATCAACCCGAAATCTACTAGTAAGTACTCAACGCGTAACTATCGGGGACCAAAATGCAACTCGGTCATACTATCGGGGACTATTTCAGCAATTTACTCTTATATATGTAGCCACTTATTAACTGATGCATTTTGATAATAATACTCACCATATAATGAGTACGTCAACCAATTCAATTTAAAGAGTATAAATAATTGATAAATAATCACATTTTCAACATAAGAAAAAATTCAAATAAGAAAACAAGAAATTAAACTCTTACTTCTGGTGTAAGAGAGCATCCATTTCATTTTTATCGTCTTTATCATGTTGTTTGCCTCTATTAATCATATATAATCAATTATGGATATACTCCCTCCGTTTCTTTTTATTTGATTGTTTGGAGCTTTTTTCTTGTTTCAAAATATTTGATCGTTTACAATTTTAATGCAACTTATTACAATTCCAATGCACCTTTTTACAATTCCAATACAACTTTTTACAATTCCAATGCACCCTTTTACAATCCCAATGTAATTTTTCACAATCTCGTAATAAAGTATTTTTTCCCCAAACAATCAAATAAAAAGAAACGAAGGGAGTATTACATTGTAACCATTTGATACATAGTAATAAACACTTCAAAATCCTTAAACATCAAATTAACTGAAAGAAAAAATCGATAATACTTTAGTTTTCTCATTCTATAATGGGGAATAATTAAATTTTTATAATGATGAGAATCCGTTGTCGTTTTTGGTGAGTAATACATACAAGCGAAACAATTGTTGTACTTAGACTTTTCATAATATCGATCATGATCCACTATATAATCCCACGAGTTCGTTCCTCCTCTTCACCCCTCCTCTCCCTCACGCAAACAATTATCCCCTCACATTTCTTATCAAACATATGACTCACCCAGAGGGAGATACTGCAATAACCAACAAAATGAACAAAATATTCATATCCATTTTCGCTTCCTTCCTTATTCTTTCCACAATTCCTGGAGTTGTAGTTGGAGACAACTCCTATGCAAAACTAGAGCTCACATCAGCTCATCTCATCCTCAAGTCCTCATGTGAATCCACACTATACCCCGAATTATGCTACTCGGCTCTGGCTCAGGAGCCAGAGCTGACGAGCACAAAAGTCTCGTCCCAAAAAGACGTCATTGAATTATCCCTAAACATAACAATCAAAGTAGTACGAAAGAACTACGAGGTCATCCAAAAAATCCTCAAGAAGAAGAAACTCACGAAACGTGAAAAGGGAGCTTTAAACGATTGTCTGGAGACGATAGACGAAACTCTCGATGAGCTCGAGAAGGCGGTAGAAGACCTCGAGCTTTATCCAACCAAGAAATCACTCAAAAAACATGCAGATGATCTCAAGACGCTCCTCAGCGCGGCCATGACGAACCCGGAAACGTGCATTGACGGGTTCTCTCACGACGGCGCTGATAAGGACGTTCGAAAGGCGTTACTCGCCGGCCAAAAAAAGGTCGAAAAAATGTGTAGTAATGCATTAGCCATGATATGTAATATGACTAATACTGACATTGCAAATCAAGAAAAGATGCTGGGGAGGAAGTTGAAGGAGGAGAGCTCATCCGGTGGGTGGCCCGAGTGGTTGTCCGCCGGAGATAGGCGGCTCCTACAATCGTCCACCGTGACACCGGATGTTGTGGTGGCGGCAGACGGTAGTGGGAACTATAAGACGGTGGCGGAAGCGGTGGCGAAGGCGCCGGAAAAGAGTAGTAAAAGGTACGTGATAAGGATAAAGGCAGGGGTATATAAGGAAAATGTGGACGTGCCGAAGGGGAAGACGAATATTATGTTCTTGGGAGATGGAAGAACCACCACCATTATTACTGGTAGCAAGAATGTGGTGGATGGTAGCACAACCTTCAACTCTGCAACAGTTGGTAAGTTCCTATAATTTCCTCAAATATATTTTGTCTTTTATATAATAAGTACTCTCTCCGTTTCTTTTTATTTGATTGTTTGAGCATTTTTTCAATGTTTCTTTTTATTTGATTGTTTACAATTTCAATGCACTTTTTACAATTTCAATGCACCTTTTTACAATTCCAATACACCTTTTTACAATCCCAATGTAATTTTTCACAATCTCTTAATAAAGTACTTTATCCCCAAACAATCAAATAAAAAGAAACGGAGGGAGTATTAAATAGTTGTGACACACGTATTGTTTATTTTAAAAGTAAAAGTTGAAAAGATGACAAACATAATAATCTTTAAGAAACCATAAATAATTGTCGAAATAATCTAAGTAATTGTTTGGTTTACTGTTGTATTTTATCTTGCGAACAAGTGATATTGATGTACAAATTAATGCTCTCTATAAGTGTGTAACGGGAGCATAAATGATCCTTTAATTAATGGTTATGTTAGTTGTTGACGGGTGCATAAATGGTCTCTCTAAGAGATCTTTTGCGCATTAATATCACTTACGGAGACTAATGGTTAAGTGTTGTGACTAAATTGTCCTTCTAACTTTTGTCCTTAAAAATGCGATTGTTGTAAAATTGGCGAAAAATAGATGGGTTGAATAGTATTGGAATATGAGTGATGTCTTTGGCACGAAAGTGAACGTCAGTGATAAATGTGGTAAATAAATCAAACGTTAGTGATGTCCGGTGTCATTTTCCTTTTTTGTATTTATCATTGATTATGTAGGTGCAGTTTGGTTTCCTTTTATGAAATGAGTTTATTACTAGTAAATAATGGCTTTGATCATTGAATTTAATGGTTCCTTCATAAGAAACAAATAATAGTAGTTGATGCATGGTATTAATACTCCTCGGTAGTGGTTTCTTCATTAATTGAATAGTAATTAATAGTTTTCTCATTAATTGGATTTGATGATATTATTTACTCCTTTTGTATTTTCTTACTTGTCATTCTAACAAATTCTTTTTGTTTTTATTTACTTGTCAGTTTTACATTTTCAAGACACTTTTTGGTTTAGTTTTTCCTATATTATGACCTTGTTATATATTGAATGAATATGAATTATATTTTTATCTTGGAATTTGAGATATTATTGTTTATTTCTTTAATAAATAAAAGTATACAAGTAAATTATTTGACTTTCTTAATTGTTATGTCAAAGTCTAAAACGACAACTAAAAAAATAAAGATTATCATATTTAAAGATATATAATCCTTTTTTAAATTATATTATAAATTAACAACGAGAATTGTATTTAACGAATAGTATAAAACTTGGAGATGAGGTGTTACATAGGTACTCAATTTCTTAGTCAACAATCTCAAAATTTACTGTCTTTTCTTCCTAAAATTAAAATTAATATAACACATATATAATGTAAGTAATTTATTAACTAAAACAATCCTAATTTACTAGAAATCTATTTAGCAGATTATCTAAACTTAAAGTATACCTTACTTCTATTTATTTTGACAATTAACAATGAGTTAGGTGAGTTTCGAATTAGGATTTAATTACCATCATAAACTTTTTCTCTTAGGCTGTTTGATTAATTGTATCTTAGGAGTATTAAAATTAACTTAATTATTATGAGTTGTTAGTATTTGTATTCTCGTGAGTTGTCTACCGGCCTTTTGTTGTTCGTTTGTTCAAGTTACCACACCTTTTTTCTCCAGAAAACGTCAACCAATGGGCCAATTAGGTACAATAATCGAAAAAGCATTTATTAATTGTTTGGACATAAATAAATATAGAATATCCATAGTGTTTTTGTTTGGAAGCATAAATGTCATCAGTTTCCAAATCCATCAGAATCGAAGACTCTTTTCGTCAACGAACGCCACCTTCTAACTACTCTTTACTTCCTTTCGGTTTCTAAAATATCACTACTATTACAGTTTAAATTTTGATATGTTTGATATTTTTGAATTTGAACTTCAATGATTCTGTTGAAAAAATATCAAAACATAATATTTTATTCTTCATTAGAATAACTAAAAAAATATTTCAATTGTGATGAGTTTGATTCTTTAAGATTTGAACTGAGTGCTTTCAAATAAATGTTATAATATGTTTATGAAAATATATCTGGATATTATATTTCCTACCCACTTCATTGTTAAAATTTTCATTTACAATTTTTTTTCCCTTCCAACAATTCTAAACTTTTAATTAGAGTATCATATATAACTTGTTACGTGAGAATGAAACTATATAAATTTGTCATATGATATATACTATTAAATTAATAAAACAAACTATTGATTCAAATAATTATTGAGATCAACTATTGTCCAAATGATATTTTTAACAATTGACTAAGAAGAAGTTGTATATCGAAATCTTAGCGAAACTAATAAACTAAAGAATCTTTAGGGTGGAGGTATCAGTATTCTTTTTGGATACCAGAGTAATTTATGTATAGATTCATAACATACAAACAAAAACAACTTAAAACGTATAAGTAGCTACCGGCTCTCTATTAATTAGACTGTTGCTATCGTTGTTAGGTGATATATATTCGAAATGTTTCTTCAAATTAATATTACATACAGCTAAAATATAAATTAGTTTTAAATAAATCATTAGCTATGAAATCATTGAATTATGATTTAGCTATAACTATTTGCAAATATATTACGTGTATGGTTTTGAAACGTTGCTCTAGATTGCTAGGGGGCCATTTTTGTGTGTCTGAAATGGATTCTACATAATTTGTCACTACCAATTGTGACTTTTTTTCCCCTTTACTATCACTATATGTACCTTTCAACTAAGCAGCTGGATTCATGATGAAAATCTACATATTGATTAGTTTAGTCGCTGTCAATCACTAATAACATTAGCGACGAGAACATATTAGAGATGCCGGATTAGCAACGAACCAAATCTTGTCTCTATCCTGTTACTAAGGTCTTTAGATGTAAGATAGAGACGGAATACTCATGTCATTATAGGTCTGTTTTTTAATAGTTTAAATCAAGTAATTCGTCAATCTTTGACATACATTATGCGAAAATTCCAAACTCGTTAGGACGTCGTGTATTTAAAGATGGATGAAGTATAATTCTAAAATTTACTCGTTAAATTATTCGAGTAATTACATTTAGTTGGTAATACTTGAATGTCAATGTAAGTTTTGAGTCTAATTGCAAAACTTCACATGAATATTGACTTCCCCTTTAATTGACAAATCAAAGTACAAATAATCACTTCATGAAATTATATTTAAAAGTCATATCTTATCTTTAGTTGGTTGCTTTCTTCTCCACATGATTACCGTGAATTCCTCCTTGTAGTTCAAATGTTCAATCATATCATGACTCTTTTTTCTTTTCTTTTTGCAATATTTTTCTTGTCATCACTTTTTTTGTCTCAATATCATGCATACGTTTACTTTCACTTTTCTTGATTCCTTCAATCACGCACATTTTTCTAATATAAAATGCTTGTAAAATCTTCTAAGTATAAGTTGTTACCGACACAAATCATGATGATTAGTAGCATAATTGATTTCGTTTCCTCTATTTTAATCAAAAGCCAATGCAACTAATCTAAATTTTAATAGTCGTAATCACACTTGTGTATGTGTCACAACATAATGTCACGTCAATTAATTTAAATTGGAGAAAATAATTATTTTGTGTAACTAATTGCAGCTGCGGTGGGTGAACGATTTTTAGCGAGGGACATAACATTTCAAAACACGGCGGGGCCATCCAAGCACCAAGCCGTGGCCCTTCGAGTCGGGTCGGACTTATCCGCTTTTTACAAATGTGACATTATAGCCTACCAAGACTCCCTTTACGTACACTCCAATCGTCAATTCTTCATAAATTGTTTTATTTCCGGGACAGTCGATTTCATTTTCGGAAATGCAGCCGTGGTCCTCCAGGACTGTGATATCCACGCCCGTCGCCCTAATTCGGGGCAAAAGAACATGGTTACCGCTCAAGGGAGGACCGACCCGAACCAAAATACAGGGATCGTGATTCAAAAATCAAGAATCGGTGCCACTTCGGACTTAGCCTCGGTCCAAAAGAGTTTCCCTACGTTCCTCGGGAGGCCGTGGAAGGCGTATTCGAGAACCGTGGTGATGCAGAGTTCGATCACAAACGTGATCGATCCCGCGGGATGGTATGAGTGGGATGGTACGTTTGCTTTGAGTACATTGTTTTATGGAGAGTATCAGAATACAGGGGCAGGGGCAGCTACTTCAGGGAGGGTGAAATGGAAAGGGTTCAAAGTGATCACAAGTTCAAGTGAAGCTCAAACTTACACACCTGGGAATTTTATTGCTGGAAGTAGTTGGTTGGGCTCTACTACATTCCCATATTCTCTTGGATTATAAATTCTTTCTTAGTACTTGTATCTTTAAGATTATAAGTTATTGTAAGTGCCTTGAATGGAATAAGTTATGTATTATTATGTTATATTGTAATATATAAACCAATAAATGGATTTTCAAGATCGTCTACTTTAGTGAGTTAATCGAATAGCCAAGTGAAGAAGGTTTTAGCTAGTGACCAGAAGCTATGGGTTCGAAACTCACATCATGGTTAATGCAAAAGTAAAAAATATTGTCTAGTTTTGTGGGCACTAGATGAGGTGAAGGCTTCAAATTCAATGATGGAAAGAAACTCAAAAAAGGGACATGGTCACATAATTATATTACAAACGCTACAATTGTTGGTCATTTACAAAAAAAAAGCCCAAAACAATCCCCTGTCTGTAGTCCGTAATACATTGGGACTATGTTCACCCAATGTCACAGGAAACATGAATAAAAAGAACGGATTATATCATTTGCTCAATTTGGATCAATGATGAATGAAAATGTTGTTATTTTGTGTAAGTTTTTGGTCTTGCATTTCATTTATTTTTAATAAAACTGACTTACCGAAAATTTGAATTTTAGTAGGATTATTATATTAAGGGTTCAATTTTCAATTTTCGCATTAGCCCTCGAAATGTATGGACCGACCCGATGTAGAACTTATGTAACTTGAGCGACAACATGTGCATTATTTAAAATTAACACATAACGTACAAATTTGAAGAAAAAAAATGCAAAATTTGAGAGCCATTAGTGATTCATTTTGATGTTCTGAGTTCTGACCCTTGATCCTCTACCGAAGGATTCGCTAGATTAGTGTTTCCTCCTGATTCTTGAACTGGACTCGACGGAACTGGTGCCTGCCTAATGGTCCGGGTCCGTTTTGGAACTCCTCCCACAATTCTCTCCGGAGGAGAAACGTTTAACTAGTGCTTCGGTCCAAAAGCTCTGGAGGGAGAACGTTGTGGTCGAACTTGTTACCTGAAAGTGTGGTCGTACACAAAATACTTTTACGATCAAGTGAGTGAAAGAGGTTTGGTGTTAAATAGTAATTAAGAGTCAACGGAAGTATTGTCTTTATCAGAAGGAAATGAGTAATTATAGGAGAAGAAAGAAGGCAAAATGTGCCTTGTACATTAATAAGATATGTGTTCTCTCAACATATGATGACCCCAGCTATAACCGTACCGATGGGAGTTATTTAATTTGGTGGCTGGGAGGCTCAAAATTCACTAACTAATTTACGCAAATTATGACACAAATTGGCTAAAGAAATTAGAAATTGTGTATTATTCATCGTATTTTTTATGAAATGAGGTATAGGAGGAGCCATTAGAGGAAGGATCATAGAAAGGGTCTTTATCTAATTGAGTTGACCTTTTAATTTTTGTGTTAGTTGGCCACTTGGCCTAAGTATGCATGGCCATGGATGCTTATTACTCCACTTAATTTATTCTTCATTATATGAATTGATGATAGACACATATATCCATATGCATGTGCAATAATAATTCTATCATCCAACCAAATAGAAGGAAGGAGTCAAATATAATATAATTTATTACTGAAAAATCATTTTATGAACATTGCTTTAATTAAAAGAAAGGAAGAGATTGCTGGAAAAAAGATTATAATATAATTTTATACTGAATGTAAAATTAGCATTCTGAGTTGTTATGTAATTTATTGGTATGTGTTGTATATAATACACATAAGCGAGTTTAGGTTAATTCTACAGTTTTAAGACTAAATGTGACGTATGCACGACCCAATTAGAATGTCGATTGTTATGCTAGGGGCGTTCGCACAAATTTTTAATTAGATGCAATTTTATTATTGTATATATAAAATTATTATTATTAATGTAGCATTCAATTTGTTTATAAATGTCATTAGTGTACACTATAATTAATTAGTGGTACCAAATATGTTGTGATCTAGGGCTACATCGTGATCATGATACAATGTATTGATGTGAGATATGCTTAACCAGTAATCATCAAATTTATTATGAGAGGATCAAACACATTGGTGTCATTTTCTAAGATGTGGGAAGAGGATTAAGGTGAACAAAGTGGATACAACAAATATCTCACCTAATATGTTTACAAAGACAGTTCCTCAAAGCAAGTTTTAATAATGTTTGAACTTGCTCAATATTCAGAGTGCAGCATCTGATGCAAAGCTACGCCTATTGTTTCTGGTGCATTTGGTACTTCGTGTATGTTTGGTACATTTGCTTTACTATCTGAACGCATATGGCTCGTGGAGAATTTTGTATTTTGGTACTATGTGGAGGAGAACACAAGTCAATGTGCCTTGAGTCCCACATCATGCACTCCTAGGAAATGAGGCTCTCTTTGGTCTTGTAAAAGGAGGTCGAAGAGTTTGGTTTATATTTGCACTAATAGTTTGTAGGTTTTGTTATATTCTAATAGCTTCTTTTTACCCCTTAAACTATTCGGATAACTTTTGGAGGGGACCTCAACTATCCCTCTTTTCAAATAAGGAATTGAATTATCATCTTTTCGAACATGGTGCTGAATTACCGGCCCGGCAGCCCCAAACTTGGTTTATATTATGTTTTTACTTCTTTAGACTATGCATGATCTCATTTCAATGTACTTATGTAATATACCTTTTGAATATCGATATATTGGAATTATAAAAAATAAAAAAATATGAGTGCAACTATTATGAGAGTATTATTGAATACTCATCTGCATTTTGTATTCCTCCGATTAATTAGTAAATCTTTGTGTTTGTGGATTACTAAACGCTTTGTTCGGGATATCAAGTTAAAATTTTGGTGTTTTTACCTTCAAATGTTTTATTTAATTCTTGTGTATATATTGTATCTACCGACAGGCTCCCCGGCCCAATCCTGGTTCGGTGTTCCAGGTTTCGGTTCCTTTGAGTTACGAGGTCGCTCTTTGAATAATTCATCTATATAACATATGTCGTTGTCGTGGATTGAATCCATACCATTCTCTTGAATATATTTTTCCCCTATTTCCTTGACCAATTGGCCACGCTTACCCATTTAGGCTAACATATCTTGATAGATAAGATAGCTAACTTCATCTAAAGTACTAGAGTAAGAAGTTCCAATGGTGGCTTCTATAGGCAAAATCAAAAATATTTATCTCACCTCTTTTGATCTTTGTAATTATATACTACTCCTACTATGTTAAGAAATGTTGAAGGCTAATTCCTTATTTTATAAGATCACTTCAACTACATAAAGAGAGTCGGAACGATTGTTCTCCCTACGTCTCTAGAAGATTTTCACATTTTCACTTTTGTTAGTCAAATATTACAAAATTTGATCTTGAATTTCCATTAAACGATAATAAATAATATAGTCTTGTGGGACCTTGTTAGATTCGTCTCAATATATATTTTTGAAATATTAACTTTTTATAATTTTTTCGCATGTAGAATAATAGATATTTATGTTTTAAAACCTGTTTTGTTGACCACCAAAAGTCAAAATGTGACAATTTTTTAGGGGCGGAGGGAGTATTAATTAGGACTGCATAATTATATTTTGTGGCATGAATTTGTAAGTAGATTAGGCAAATGTCATATCAACAATTCTTGATATATATAAAAGGAGAATGCGCGTGCATCACAAGCGTGTTGTCTATACCGCGCGTGTGATGCACGCGCTTCGTCTAACACACTTAGGCGCGTGGCAAGCATAAATATGTTGTACCTCTCGCTGCAGAAGTTGGACATTTAACTGCCCGCTTCAGGAGTTGTACGCTATGCATTAGCATTTGTACGTATGTTATCACACCACTCTCTCATCTAAATATTGCACTCTCTTTTACCCTTTCTTAAGCGACACCCAAGCCCCCGCCACCCTCCCAAGTCCCAATTCATAGTTTCCTCAACTTATCTCCTTTCGCCTCCACCTGCTCTCCATGATTTTCGTTTTCGATTTTGACATCTTCCCATCATACTCATAACTCCATCTTCATCCTCAACTACATTTTGAGGGAGAATGACGGCTCTATTTTAGTAGATAACTAGGAGCATGTTTTGAAAAATGATTCTTCTGGATTTAATTGGGGAATCGGGGCTGGAGTTTGTTACCATTTCATCAATTAGATTGGACATCTTGGTGTCTCTGCTGTGTTCTCTAAGCGGCAAGGGCTGTTCAAATTCGAAGGTGGGTTGCTTTTGTTTGTTGATTTCTTTTGCCATACACAAATGTTAGACCTTGGTCGCAAGTAAGGTACTTGTGAAAATGTTTGTTTGGATACTTGAGTAGTTGGTTAATTCTTTTGGTTCTTTTGCGATTTCTATGTTGATTTGGTGCTCACTTCATTTGTCTTAGTACTCGTTGATTAGTTTTATCCGAATTTTGGGAAAACAGGGGTACTCTTGTGTTGCTAGATATGTGGTTTGGGTGCTCATTATATTCAATTCAGTTGATGAAATGTAGGGCACTGTGTAGCTAATCTATGTCCATTCTTGTGTGAAAAGACATCATTTCAAACCACAAATACTCGCTCGAAAGTTCCACGCATCCGTTGCTGCCTATCATATACCTTCGAAGCCCTACTATTGCTCCATGTCCCAATGTTCATACACCCAAGAAAATAAACCCTCTGGAAAACAAGTATCTTACCAACTTTTTTCAATTGAAAAAGCAGATGGTGGAATTTTATCCTCAATGCACCTGTTGTTCATTTTTCAGGTACATATTAGATCGTCTTAGCTACCTCCTTTGACCTGTCTTATTATTTCACTTCTTGATATCATATATGTATGGCTATAGCTCGCCTTTCTAATTTGTTGATATATAATATCACGAACTGACATTTGATATTTGATACTGCGTTAATGTAGTTGTAAACAAATAGAACCTAACGACAGAATCATCATCTAACAAACAAGAGTAATTCACTGGAGAGAGAAGTAGAAGATGAAAAACTTAAGGTAATTGCAAAACATTTATTCCCATTTTTTCATTACAGAATTCCTTGGTATAAGGTCATAGTGTTTTCAATTCTATCTTCATAGAATCTAATTTTGACCTACTGAGCACTAATGATTTAGAGGAAAATTGAAGCTGAACTGGGGCGTTTTACTAGATTTTTCTTGATAAAATGCCTCGGTGCCCACGGTATTTGATTTCAATCGGCAAGGTTCAAAGGTTGGGATTGAATTTGGGTTGTCCATAAGAAAAGTGTTGAAATTTTGTTTGTATAATATATTCAAACTGTGCTTTGTTGAGCTTCTTATGTAAGAAATTATTTCTAAACAGAAATTGAATTAATGTATTTGACCATTGAAATCATTGCTTTGTAATGCTTAATTGTGTTCCAGAACATGTTTGAGAAAAAGATGAGCATTTTTAGAACCAGCTGAAGCGCTCTCACTGGCTAGAGCTGAAGCATACTAAAGGTAAATCAAATCAAGGAGCTGATTCGTGCGATAATTATGTCTTTTGGTCGTGGTGGACTCATAGCAGGAATTGCTGCGTATATAAAGAGGGTAGCCCCGGAGATAAAGATTATAGGAGTAGAGCTATCTGATGCAAATGCAACGGCCTTATGACTGCATCATGGAGAAAGAGTAATACTTGACCAAGAGGGAGGTTTTGCAGATGGTGTAAGCTGCCAAAGTTGTTGGCAATGGGACTTCCAGAGTATGCTAAGAGTTAGTAGATGGAGTTCTTCTTATTAACCGAGAAGCTATTTGTGCATCAATAAAGGTATATTTGTTGTTTAAGATCTATTTTTTTCTTATTGATTTATGTCATTTACACAACTATGTTGGCATGTTCCCCTTCGGGAAAACATCTATTACATTGACGCTCTGACTCATTACTGCTATAAAAATGTAACCAATTAAATCAAGATGTCAACGCGAAACAAATAGTTCACATTGGCATTTGAAGAGGTTTTAGTTAGTACCACCTGACTGACCTTTTAAGGATGGATTGATGCCCTCATTTTTTTTGGATTTGAGGGAATAAAAAGATCATTATATCTTCGTCAACCAATATGCAGTGGGAGCTACTAACCGAACGAAAAAGATGTGTTTGAAAAAGTGTATTGGTCACTTAATTATGTTGTAGAGATATGGAAGCACTCATAGTATAAGCTGCTGTGGTTATGGTTATATGCCCCTTAATTGTGCTTTGCTCAATGCAGAGGGACCCAGTAGATAGCTTCTTGGAATCTTTGGGTCTTGAGAAGTATTCCATCAAATTTCAAGCAGAAGAAGTAAGGAAACTGTTATCCCTTTCAGAGTGTACAACTGTACATCTCCGGTTACCTTTCTGATTTTAGCTCCAGTTCAAGTTACTTATCCTAAATCTTACTATTGTTCGTACAGGTTGATATGACTGCTCTTATGTGTATGACCGATGAGGATCTCATGGCTATTGGGGTACCAATGGTCAGCTTATTTAATCAACTGACCCTTATTAGCTCTGCTATATAGATAAGTTTTGGCCTCCTAAATATGTAACTTTTGGCTCTATAATTTTTTAAAAAATATGATGATATGTCTCAGCAAAAAATATTTCAAATAACGTACGTTGGAATGTCAAAATTAAGCAATTTTCAGTTAGACCCGAGCATTGATCAATAAAAAGATTCGGCCCGGCGATTGCCGGGCCTTTGTAACTAGTAAACCATGAATTTTGGACAGGAAACGCGTCAAATATTTTGGGACAACTAGGTCCCCTCCTAATATCACCAAAATCTACAGCTAGCTAGATTGGCTTATCAGTTATCAATCTTAATAAAACTAAGATTTCCAAAGCGTGTTAGAATTGGTCATACAACAAAATCAATTCAATAATAAGTTGTCCAAATCTCAACAAAACTAAATTAAATTAAACATCTTCTTCATGTCTGTATCTAGGATACTAATAATTTGAAATTCTTGTTACGTTGTTTGGACGGTTATGAACAAGTCGTACTCGAAGCATTAGACTTTTAAAAACTTAAATGAGAAGTTCTTTTTCTTACAAAATATTCCTATTGATAGATGCCCTACACACACCAATTACTTAAAAATCTCAGCTTTCGACACTATGATAAATACATTTTAACAAAGTTATTTTGTTATTAATTAAAATTGAGTTTTTGTACAAGTACAACTCAAACATTAGTACAAAAATAAACCTAGACAATACATTTTAGAGAACACTATAATAAAAAACGTTGTCTAAAGGCAACTTAGACATACGAGGTAATGATGGGTTAAACTACTCGTATTGGCATGGAAGTCCGCCCGGTAAACTGATTCCATTCTGCTACTAAAAGAAAGATCGATTCTTTGGGATCCTTCCCGCACTGAATGATATATTGTAATGATAAGCTTGAGTTGTTTACATTCGCACTTGATAGTTCTCTTTTGATTTAATATTTGTGAATCGTTTGAATGTAGTGCGAATGAATAGTGTTTTAATGCATATGGTAGCTTTAAAAAATAATTGAAAAGTATAAATAAAACCTTAGATAGCGCTTAGAGCACTTGATTGAGCATTGTCTAAGCATTAAACAATGCTTCCGTGTCGCGCTGTTTAAGGTCTCTTCACTTAGACAGCAGTCTTCACATATGCATTTTTTGTGTTGTCTAAGGTATTTTTTTGAGTGTTATCTAATTGTTTTTTTTTTGTACTAGTGAAAAGTAAACTTTCCAACATTCATATGGATTGCTGGCACATTCAATCATATATTTCATACATCATTCACCATTTGATTATAGATATTTTAAAATGACTTTCGACCACATGTCTGAAAAAGTGCTACAAGCCTACACTTGGCACTTTCATTATGATGAACATTAAGTTTTACTTTTATTGACAATTTGATAGGGGTAAAAAATTTCAAAACTGATTTTTGTGATTTTTTACTTTTAGCAAAAAAGAAATTACATCAAATTAATTTTGGATAATTTTGCCTCTGGGAGTTTGTCAACAAAAATTACACTAAACTGTCAATATAACAGAAGTATCAAGTGAGACGCTATTTGAAATGTGTGTGATTACATAGTCAATACTTGAGATATATATGATCGAAATTGTCATTAATCGTAATAATAGATTCTACACAAAATACGTACACCAAAGCTTTGGACATCACAAAAAAGTTTATTTGTTAATTACTACAGTTGCTTGGTAAATTAGCAATAAGGTGAATTTTAAACCCAAAACTTTCTGATTTCTAACGAGAACCTTAACCACTAGGCTATTCGATTAACTCAACTACTACAGTTGCTATATAATCTTTTCCTAAGTTTCTTTAACTTGTTAAACTTATCATTCTACGTCAGGTACTACTGTTCATATAGAAGAGGGTCATACAAGAATGTTGATTCTAATTGATGCAAGTCTTATTTCACTAAAACTTGGAATAATAATGTTTATCCTAACTTACACCAGCTAAAATAATGTTAATTAAGTCTCAATTTTTGATCAATTTGTAAACTATTTATGCAATTATTTTCTCTTTTTTTAATATCGTTCTTTATCATCTTTTTTCTAATTTTATATGAAACTTTTGAAGTGTTAATTGATCGATTAAGACTAAAAGAAATAATACAAATTCTCTAAAAGTTAAAGATGGATCACGCCTTGTCAAGAAGAATAAGTTCTCAATTTGTTTTTATATATGTGAAATGATTAATTTATTGAGCCATTAGAAAATTATTTCAAGGAGTACTACTATATATATTTAAATCAAGGAAACAATGATAAAAGCGTGTAATATCATTACATACAAACAAATACTACCTCCACTATCAAACTTTGTCCAGCAGACCAGCACTATCTAGCTCGATTTCAATAATTAAAATTAATTCGTTTGAAGCGTAAGTTGATTAAATTATATAATTATAATTTAGTAAAATAAGATAAAATTACTATACTCTAATATTTTCTTCATGTCTTTTTAGTTTTTTTTCTAGCCTTAATCTTTTACTTGTCTTTTATTATAAAATAATGTATTTTTTACTATTTTTTATTATTAAGTTATCAACTAACTAATTATATAATTTGAATTGATATAATTTTCACAATTTTACTGTACGTTTTGATTGAATATTTTTTTGTTTTCGTTAATTTAATGCAAATAGCTAAAAAAATAAATAAAATAAAACATAAAGTATACTTTCTTTAAAGTAACGATAAAAAGTATAACAACCAAAATTGGAAAAACTTTTGAGGGCGTGCATAAACTATTGTACTCCCTCTATCCCAATTTGTTTATTCAATTTATGTTTTGCGAGTCAAATTCTTAAAATTTTGATGATCATGAATTTGCATTAGTCTATAAGTAACAATATAGTCATATGAGATGTTCAATTCATTTTAATGTATATTTTCGAAATATCAACTTATTATAATTTTTACTCTTGTAAAATTCGAGATATTTACGTTTTAAGCCATGTTCGGTGATCGTGAAAAGTCAAACACTTCAAATAATTTGGGATGAGGGAGGATCCCCAGTATTGCACATTCCTGTGTTCATAATAAACCATCATCATATATTTCATATGCTGTTTTCATAATGATGAAGAAGCATCTAAGAAACTACTGAAAGAGTAAATAATCTCCCCCCAGTAAAAGAACTAGCAGTATATATAAAAGGTACTACTCAAGAAGACCTCAAACCAGCCTACAAACACTTCACTTCCCTAGAAATATTGTCTCATTCATTTCACACACAACTGTCCCAAAACGTTTGTCCAGTTTCCTACATTCACATTTCCAGATTCACCTTCATACACAATACAAAAAAAATACTAAAAAACAAGCCATCTTGAGCTTCTATGGATTCAATCAATTCATTCAAAGGCTATGGTAAAGTAGATCCAGTTGAAGAACAAGCATTCAGAAAGAAGACTCGCAAGAGGGTCATCATTGTCGTTGTTTCTGCCATTGTTTTACTGGCTATTGTTATCGCAGTTGTTGCAGGTACCCGATCCTCCAAAATTTTAAAAAATAATTTTAACTTAACGAAAAAAAGAATGTTATAGGCCATTTAGTTAAGTTGTTATATATTCGTCCCTATTACTTCGCCTCGCTATATAAAATTTATGGTTTCGCCACTGCAGGTACCATTATCCACAAGAACAACAAAAACGACGAAGATGGCTCTGTTTCATCATCACAACAATCTGCAGCATTGAAAGCTGTATGTGGTGTAACAGAGAACAAAGATTCATGTGTCAGCAGCATTTCTGAGCTTGAATCAGCGAACACAACAGACCCAGAAAAGATTTTCCAGCTTTCTTTAAAAGTGGTTTCAAAGTCTCTTGAAAAGCTCTCATCTCTGCCTCAAGAATGGATGAACAAGGCTCAAAATCCAATGGTGAAGCAAGCAATCAGCATTTGTGAGAATGTTATTGATGATGCTCTTGATAGGCTGAATGAATCCATTTCTTTAGCTGAGGGTGAAAATGGTGACAAAATTCACTCAGTCCCAAATGTAAATGACCTTAAAACATGGTTGAGTACAGCTATAACAGATCAAGAAACATGTCTCGAAGCGCTTGAAGAAGTGAATGCAACAATGGTTGAAGAAGTGAGACAATTGATGAAGAATTCGACCCAATTTGCCAGCAATAGTTTGGCTATAGTTACCAAAATCGTTGGAGCTCTTGGTGATTTCAAGATTCCATTTCATAGGAAGTTGCTAGCCGAGGATTCTCATACCTCGGCCAGACAGTTTGTGAGGGGGTTAAATCACAGTGACCTGGAATCCACACATAAGAACTTAGAGTTTCCGGAATGGATGGGGGCAGCCGAAAGGCGGTTGCTTCAGGAGACTAATGTGACGGCTAGCATCACCGTCGCAGCAGATGGTTCAGGGGATTTTACGACACTTAAGGAGGCGTTTGCGACGGTTCCAAAGAAGAGTAAAATCAGAACTATTATTCATGTTAAGGCTGGTAAGTATGTGGAGAATGTGGTTTTGGACAAGTCATTTTGGAACATAATGTTGATTGGAGATGGCAAGACCAGCACCATCATCTCTGGGAGCAAGAATTTTATCGATGGAACACCAACTTTTGATACTGCAACATTTGGTAAGTCTTCAAATTTCACACTTTTTGTTACATGTTTTAGATTGTTGTTCTTTAATATGAAGTCGAAAGAGGAGTTAATCGAATAGCCTGGTGGAAAAAACTATTATTAATTACCAGAAGGTCCTAATAGTTAGTCGCCTTACATAATCTAGATTGCCAATTTCAAATGAAAAATGTACTCATCTTTTTGAGTATCTTGTATAAACTTTATATACTAGGAATCAAATGATAGTCTATTTGCTAATAATAGAAATATAGGTTATCTGATGATCTAAGTACTAAGACTTTCACATGGTAACAGGTCTATGATTCTGTCTAGCATCTTCTTGGTAGTTGGTGTCTAGTTAATGACAATTTGTGTTACAAATACAACTAATTACACAAAAATAAAATCGTCATTCTAACGATCCTCATTACCTCGTCCCTGCCTGGAGTAAGCAAAGAAATTATAATAGGGACATTTTATAGTACAAAGTATATAATAGAATTGTTATTTTAGGATTAGTGTGACATACATCATATATTAAGTGGCTAACCATGTGATTTATCCGGATTTTAAGGCCACTTAGAATATTGCCATATGAAATTATAGAAAAGTAACATGGTTTGTTGTCTGATTTCCATGCATGTGAGTGTGATGTTAATTGGCCACTTAAATATAAACTATTAGTGGATGTTTTCTGCCTGCAATTATATCACTCAGACCAAACCATGTGCCCTTTTAAATATTCAACATATTAAACGATAGAATTTTGATTTGAGGGTCACTATCATGAAGGCAACAGAGCTTTGGTGGAGAAGAAATAGTCCGAACATTTTCCAGAATAGTTTAGGGCACTAGTCGTTTAGCTATTTGTTCTTTTGGAGCCTGTTGGGATACTATTTTATGCACATGGGATAAGGTTGTGATAGGGTGTTTTAAATTATTAATATACACGCTAACGTTTTAACGAAAAAATAGATGTGTTCGAACTCATAGCCCATAGATAATAGTATCGAAAAAATGTGCAAAAACTAACGCCGATTTATCTCCTTACAGCTATACAAGGAAGAGGATTCATTGCTAAAGGGATTAGATTTGAGAACACAGCCGGAGCAGCGAAGCACCAGGCAGTGGCATTAAGGTCTCAGTCAGATCTTGCAGCATTCTACCAATGCTCCTTCGACGCCTTTCAGGACACCCTCTACCCTCATTCCAACCGTCAATTCTTTGGCGAATGTGATATCACCGGAACCATAGATTTCATCTTCGGAAATGCTGCAGTCGTGTTTCAAAACTGCCAGATCCAACCAAGACAGCCCCTCCCAAACCAATTTGTAACCATTACTGCTCAAGGGAAAAAGGACCCCAACCAGAATACCGGGATTTCAATCCAGAAATGTTCTTTGACCCCTCTAGACAAACTTACAGCTCCAACGTACCTTGGGCGCCCCTGGAAACAGTACTCTACCACAATCATCATGCAGTCTGAGATAGGCGCGTTCTTGAAACCCGTAGGTTGGATCGAATGGGTTCAAGGGGTCGAACCACCAAGTAGCATATTCTATGCCGAGTATCTTAACAAGGGTCTTGGTGCAGATGTCTCACAACGAGTTAAATGGGCAGGTTACAAATCATCTGTTACTGCACCAGAGGCTACGAAATTCACGGTGGAAAGTTTCATTCAGGGGGGAGATTGGTTGCCTGCAGCAGGAGTACTATATGAATCAGCTTTATAATCTGGAGGGAGGACAATTAGTTTCAAAATCCATTCTTGGAATAGTGATCACTTGATAATAGTTACATTTCACATTTTATTTCACTTCTAACTATGATTTAATGTATGTAACATACTTGTTTTAAGAATGTGGAATTCCACTATAATTATATATAGTATTCCATCATTTTTTGTGGGTTGAAGATATATTTTCTTGGTATAAAATAGATGGGGTGATTATATTATTGGTCATGAGATTACATAAACAGTCAATGTTGAATCATTACACCAACCCTTCCCCCAACGAAAATAAAAAGGTTCCGTCATTTATTTTATCAAACAGTTTTTACAATTGAATTTAAGCAGTGCTATTTAGAATGATAATTGAACTTGATTAAATTTCTTTTGATTTAAGCCTTTAATTGCATATCCAAAATCATTCTGACAAAATAAACATACGGAACAAATTTCCTAAAGTTCTACTCCCTCCGTCCCTAAATGATTGTCACATTTGACTTTTGGTGGTCAATAAAGCACGATTTAAAATACAAATATCTCTTATTCTAAATGCAAAAAAATTATAATAAGTTGATATTTCAAAAATATATATTGAGACGAATCTAACGAGGTCCCACAAGACTATATTATTTCTTTTCGTTTAGTGAGAATTCGTGATCAAATTTTGTTGTAATTGACCACAAAAGTCAAAATGTGACAATCTTTTAGGGACGGAGGGAGTATCTAGTAGAACCTCTAAAAGTTGCGAATGACTCATTAGTTTGGTATCATCTGACTCGACCTTCCAATCAAGAGATTATGGGTTCAACTTTGTAAAAAGACTTTTTTTTATATTTACTCCAATTATCTATTACTCCCTTCGTCCTTACAAGATTGGTACATTTTAACTTTCCATTGTCAACAAAATACGATTTCAAACATAAATATCTCGTATTCTACATAAGAAAATATTATAAAAAATTGATAGTTCAAAAATATATATGCAGATGAACCTAACAAGACATCATATGACTATATTATTTCTTATTGGTTAATGAGAATTATTAATACAAGTTTTTAAAGTTTGACCATGTAAAATCAAAATGTACCAATCTTTTAGGGACGGAGGAGTTATTAGTAATTTATATCAATTACTAAAAAAAAGTCTAGTTAAATCAAAAGCAGTAATCTGCATATAATGCGAGAAATGAAGTTCAAAGATCCCTTAAAATAGACAGTAGGCAGTGATGACATGGTCGTGTTCCAAAATAAAATCTTAAAACTGACAACTTAGTCAAATTACATCAATATCAAGAACAATGAGGCAGCAAAGTGCATTGTGTTGTCTAGCTCACAAACGGCTAATAACAGCCTCAACTTCTGAAGGAGTATATAGGTGGTATGTTGGAGATACCTTCGCAATATCGACATTGTTTGGGGTTACCTGCATCACAACACTCCTGTTCAATATATTTTCCCGATTTATTGGAACATATTTGGATAGAAATTCAGGAGCCATACCTTTTCCTCCATAACTTGCTTGAGGATGGAAAGTGCAATTGTTTCCGCTTCTTTGAGTGTAAGGTCCTGCAGATAAGCATTAACAGTAAGATATCAGATTTGAACGGTCCATGACGATATGGAAATATTTACTCTCAGGAAATTAGGTGTAGGTGCTTTGTGTCCTTTCCTTTCTGTCTTAAGAACCACAAAGCTACATGAAGCCATTCAACTAAACAGCTAGATAACAGAAAAACACAAAATGGCAACGAGGACAGGGGACCAAAATAATACAACGGAAGAAATATAACAAACCTTATTAAATTGCTCTTGCAGAGAGCTATCGGCCCCTTCAGAACCTGATCCAATAGCTTTTGCATTGCATTGCCAGAACGTGCCAGAAGGGTCAGTATAGTACCTGCATGTCACAGATGACTAGATTAGTACCATAGTTCATATCCTAAATGAAAAACTGTAAGAACATGATTAGGTTGAATAACAAAACAGTTAAAGAAAGTAGCAGAGGGCACATTGTTACTTACAAGCTGGGACCGTTCTCATCGTGGCCAGCAATAAGGAGAGACACACCAAAAGGCCTAGACTGAAATTAGGCAGTAACCAAATAAAACAAAAATGAGTAAATTATAACAGATGTATAAACTTAAACAAAATTACAACTCATAGTATATAATGTGAAGGAAATTTGAAGTTCAGACAGGTCCTAGCGAACTCTACAAGGGACTTGGCATAGGATGCATAAAATGGCTGTGCAATTTTGATAAAAACATTCTCACTAACTTCAATTAGCAACTATCCAACGGTAGATAGAGTGTGTGCATCACACTTACGATGCTTTTTGTTTTTTACTAATTGACCGCTGTAACGATAAATTCATTTTTCATAAAGTTGATTATTTATCAATGGTAATTTGGAATTAGTCATCATA
Source organism: Echium plantagineum (assembly GCA_003412495.2). Classification (NCBI taxonomy): domain Eukaryota; kingdom Viridiplantae; phylum Streptophyta; class Magnoliopsida; order Boraginales; family Boraginaceae; genus Echium; species Echium plantagineum. The sequence continues at coordinate 19,882,388 of CM016566.1, read as the reverse complement.
TGTGTGACATGTTCAGTTACATGTAAACACAATGACGGAAGGAAATTACAAACATCCAGTGTTCCACACAAAAAGTTAACTTCAGTTACAATAAGACTGCAAGAGTACCAAACTGGTGTAGCATACAAGGTATATTCTATAAAATTTAATTGGTTTGACAGGACTTGCATCATAGATCATAAAGTTCTATATATAATAACCTAACAAAAGAGCTAAAGGAACTCATAAAACCATTTACAACATTTACTCACCATTTCAGGTTAAGTCCAAAACAATGATTATTCAAGTGAGCCATACTTTTTTGGTTAAGCAAAACAAAATTAGTAATATTCATCTAAATGGTTATAGGAAAGAGCTGGCTCTCTGAATGAAATGATGAGAGGAACTAACCATGGATTCTTCATCCCCCTCACCGAATCGAAGGGCCAAATCACACAAAGCTTGAGTTGTAGATTCAACAGTCATGGGCTCACCGTATGAGAACCTATGATTCTAGAGAAGTAAAGTAAATATTACTTCCACAGAACATTGCAATGTAAAATTTAGATTGTAGTAAGTAGCAACATTTAAAGTACCTGAGTTTCAACCCGTGCATGCTCAACTAGAGTCCGCGCATCAGCAATCAAGCCACTCATTGCACAGCCAATATGCTCATCAATTTCCATGATTTTTTCAACACTGCTAGGCTCCTTTAATCAAACATTGAGAAAACGAAAGTAAGTCCACGAAGATAATAATGACTTAAGCATAAGCATGAGTTAAATCCCTGAAAGTATCGAAACAGTATCCAATCTTATCATTAGATTATGTCAAGGTTGCAATGTGAATTGTATGGTCATACAAAAACGTTAAACTTCTTACGCTTGAGTTAGCAAAAATAATCTATTTATAGCTCTTTATACATTACAAACATCAAGTTGAAAAATAGAATAGAAGACAAACAGAGATGGACATTACAACATAAGCAAACAAAACAATAGTCAAGTTACCCCAAGTTGTTCTAGTTAACCAAGAATTTAAATTACGATAAAAGAACAAAGCTATCAGTTCATTGTTTACTAAGACACAATCATGGCCCAAGAAGTTGTGGGTAGAATATAATGCGAAGAAGATGTAAACACAAACTAACCAATAGTGGTGAGGTAATTCTCTTCTCTACAGCAAGAACAACGCCTTCTTTGGTCTTCAACCCAATAGCCGTCGAACCCAGCTACAATTATTGTAGTAACCAAATTTAAGATCATTTGAAGTTAAATACACATTGTCAATATGCAAAGAGGCCATCTAATACAATCTCAATGCATAAAAATTTGATTTCAATGTAACAAACTTTGTAGCCTCAATTCACACAAATAACTGTGATTTGATCAAAATCACCATGTTAGTAATGCAGTAGGTCGAAAAATCTATGTTTTGATTTCAGTGGTCAAATTGAACAAACTTTTGCAGCCTCAATTTACACGGATAACTTTGCTTGAAATTAGAATTACCATGTTAATAGTAAAGTAAGTTAAGGATTCTATCTTTCGACATTTTCTCACCAAATATTATACAACATAAATATTTCCATGCCATATGGGGTCAGTTTTTTGTTCTCAAGCTCTTGGATATAAAAGGAATACACAAAATGGCTCATTGTACTATCTACAGTTCTTTTGTCTATGGCGAAGTAATAGATAGTGTGTGCGATGCACGATTAGATCAATTCCGATGCTGTCCCCTGTTATCACAGATAAGGTTGGTACCATCTGACCCCTTCCCCCTACCCCGCTTAGGCGGGAGCCTCTGTAGTTTGCTTCAAAATTAATAAACAACTATCAACATTCAAAACGCGACAATCAATGGAGTAGTAATAACAATCAAACATAAACAAAACAAATTAAACAATCATTCCAATAACCTTAATCGCTTCGATAGCATACTCGACTTGGAACAACCGACCTTCAGGAGAGAAAGTGTTGACTCCTCTATCATACTCGGTCCTACAAAACAGTACAAAAAATAACCCAAAAAAACAAATATTTAAGCACCAAATTAAACTCAATCCAGCTTTATATGAAGAAATGGGCAAGTCCAAATACACTTTACCTAGTAAGAAACATCCTGAGTTTGATCAAAAACCTCGAAAACCTGATTCAATTAACTAAAATCCTCACTAATATGGTCAAAATAATAAAATTATTTCAAAATTTGTATAATCAGATAATGAAAATAAAACTAATAGTTAATGTATTTCGAAATAATTTATGCGATTTATTCGAGAAGTACCTTCAATTGAAGTGAATATAGACAGTTTTGGTGAAATCTGTGAAACGGTTTTAGTGATTAGAAGAAATATGGGTTTGTTTATTAGAAAGTCCAAACCCTTCGTAAGCAGCAAGGCAGCGTCAAATGGGTCGGGGCTCCAACCACGGGGTTATATATTTGTGAATAATTGTGATTGGCAAAGTCGAGCCCAAGCTCGATAAGTTTTAACTCGATTAATGTCAATTCGAGAAGAGTCAAGCCACAACTTGGCTCACCTGGTCAATGGCTTGTTTGAACTCAATCAAATAAAATCTAGTTTATCATTGGCAATAAAATTAATCACGACTGCATAAGAATAATAATTAATACTCCCTCCGTCCCTAAAAGATTGTCACATTTTGACTTTTGGTGGTCAACAAAACACGATTTAAAACATAAATATCTATTATTCTACATGTGAAAAAATTATAAAAAGTTGATATTTCAAAAATATATATTGAGACGAATCTAACAAGGTCCCACAAGACTATATTATTTGTTATCGTTTAATGGGAATTCATGATCAAATTTTGTAATGTTTGACTAACAAAAGTCAAAATGTGACAATCTTTTAGGGACGGAGGGAGTAGTTTAATTTCACTAGAAATGCATTATATAATGGTTTAGGTTTCTTAGTCGTTTGCCTCTTGAACTATTTATTTTGTATATGTGCTCCATGAGCTCAATTTTTATAATTTATATTGCATCTTAAAGGTTAAATGACTATGTTGCCTTCACTTCCTTTCTTGTCCAACCCATCCCACTTCCTTCTTTCTCACCCCACCTCTACCCCATCATCCTGACTTCCTGAGTCAATGCGTAAGAGTGAGTCCCTTCCACACTCCTAACTAGACCAAAATTAACAATATGTGCTTCAAAAAATGTCAGATACATCCCACTTGATCTCTTTTGACATTATAAGCGAATCAAAATTTATGTGATGAGAACTCATAGAAGTACCATTTGTTTCGATAAAATTTGTCTCAACATTTGAGGTTCATCTCTTCAAGGATGCCTGATATAGATTGATAGGTACACGACCAATGGCTTAGTCACACCACATCGGTAACAAACATCTTCTTTGTTTTTTATAGGCTCTTCAAGCAAATGTTTCCCTTTATTTGGCTTCTGTTCATTCTTTGGTGGGCCACTTTTCCGCTCCTAGTGGTCTGGCTTGAACCGTGAATTCTTGACTATAAATTTATTCATACAACTTTTTTTATATAACTTTATTCATACATTTTGTTATATGAACATCTTATAATAAATAGAAGACGGTAATCCAGGGGTAAAATGGCAAAGTGACCTTGTGACTGTAAGGTCATAAGTTTGATTCTCTCTATTAAAATTCAACACTTCAGTTGATATTTAGATATGTAGTTTAAAATATGTACAATAGTTTAAAATTCTTATATTCCAGAGCCTATTTGTCCGGAACGGTTCCGGAATAGAAATTACAGCATGAAAAAAAAAAAAATTGTAAAAAATTGAAAGAAAATATAAGTGATATATGGTATACAAACTTAAACTAACCAGAGATTACCCTTATTCAAATGGTTGTTGAGATCAATTTTTACGGAACGAGATTTCAACCACTTATTTAAGAAAATTGGTAAGATAACTTTTTTGAGGAATTCAATCAAAGATTGATTGTAAAATAAGTTTCTACTGTACTCTCAATCATTAATAAACACATATAATATTAAAAACTCGCTTATTTCATAATTTAATAAAAATTTCGGAACCGTTCCAGAGAGACAACTCTGGAATTTAAGACATCCGAAACTGATCAGAACTGACAAAAAGGTTCAATATTTATTTAGGCTCAAACCGAACCGAACCATGACACCCCTAAAATAAGTGATGGACCGGAACATTCTCAAATATAAGTGATTGATAATGACTTTTGAGACATAAGTGATGAATTGAAAATATTTTGTAAACATAGGTGATTGATGTGATCGTTTACCCTAAAATTAAAAGCTAATTTAAGAATGACCTACTTTGGCTGTCCTAATAATGAAATTTCAAGCTATTGCCAGGGGACTTTTTCTTCTTCGATGTTCCTCATAATAATAAAAGTTTACTTTTGTTATTCATTGGCTAGCATGAGACATGCCACAAAATAGTAAATGAGCATATTCAAATTCAACTCAATTTAAATCAATTGTACTTTATATTCCATTTTCCAGAATAATCAACTGATCATATTTCCTACATTGTTTTGTTCATTTATTGCAAGGAAAAAAACTGCAAGAACAAGCTTTTTGGCCAGATAAAGAGGACTTTTGCTTGTTAATGATCAGTTTTTGAGCTTGTCCATTAACCTTTATCATTTGCTGGGAATGCTGAAGTTGAGCTTCAGCTCTCCATTCTTCGGCTTTTCGGTGAACAATCGCCATCCTCTTCATTAACTTCTCCTCTAAATCCGCCCTCATTTTCTGGATCTTTACCTATAATTTTAGATCAAATCGCAACGATTGGTAGCTCATTCGAATAAAATGGTCAATCACTATAATCAATACTACCCACATTTTAAGTGTTAGATGTGATAATGATAGAAGATCTTGGAACAAAAAGCATTAACAAATTATTTGGTGCATAGTCCAACAAGTTTACTAAATGGATAGAAGATGGTGTCCTTTTGTCTCTATATGTTGTACATAAAACATTATTTCTAATGACAAATCACAAATGAGACAATCTAGGTGGTCCCAAAGTTAATTAATAATTAAGGCACTAATCTATAAGTAATCACTGTTTTATCGACATCGAAACAAATTTCAAGATTACATTCCACCTCATATTTGAAAGTATTAGTTGAATGCATTTGTTGACAATGTAGCACCTTCACATGGTATTGTAACTTCCAAAACGTTAAAATATGTCTACAAACATTCAAGATTTGCAGGTTATTTGCTGACTTTCTTGATCTTTACTCAAGTGTGAGATGAGGATTTCTTATTTAAACAATTTAAGTAGCTGGCTGGGGATGTATAATATACGAAAAGAAGAGTTGTTGGATTGGAGTGTTCTAAGTCCGGTGTGTGGCTCTATGAGAATATCTTATTAAATTAGAGCGAAAATCAGGTGACATGGTTCCACGTTTAGTCTTAACGGATATAAAGGCGTTTTCTAAGAAAAGTTAGAACTCACACAATTTCTCTAAATCCATGCCAGTCCACGCACCTGGGGATTTCGTGCTGGAGTGGGGAAGGGTCCAACCACTTTGGCTATGAGAATTCTTACTATGATTTTGACCACTATTCGAATGAATTATGATAAATGGACTAAAAATCGAAACTAAATTTGGTTGCAAGTCAAGTAGGTGGGGTTGGAAGTAGATATGATGATTTTTTGCAAGAAATGCAGACAAATTGTACAATAGAGTTAGATACATCACCTCAAGCTTTCTTGATTGAGCTTCTGCTTTTGCATTTTGGAGATTCACCCAAGCTTGAATCTTTGCTTCTTCTCTCTGGTACCTGAAAAACAATTCAATTCAATCATTCAATCGCTTTACATCATAAAATAAACGAGAAAATTTCGTCGAATTATTTACCTGAGGCAACACTTGTCCTTTTCTTCTTCTTCCCATGCACATGATCTAGGCTCAGACACACTTTTCCTGAACTCATCATTAATCTCACAATGCCTAAGGCTCTTCGATATGTCCTCTTCCTCCTCTTCCCTGGTACTCCAATTTGTCGCGACAGAATCAAATTGTGTCCTGTGACCCAACTTAGCAAGGTGGCACTCTTGGAATTTTTCAAAATCGATTAGATTAGCACCGTTCATGTTAGCCAAAACCAATGGACCAGACCTATTAGACGGTGTGTTATGGCGCGCGGGAGATGAGTTCTTGAATGGAGTGTGACATCTAGAAGTGGTAGAGCTACCTATTGGCGTCATATCTGTTCCTACATCTCTGTGCTTAACCTCATACACCTCCGTTGCTACTTTCTTCGACTTATCCGCTGGTTCTCCAAATACAAATCCTTCTTTCGTCGGCTCTGAACATTTGAAGTTCGAATAAAGCGGTTCCATTTCCCTAGTGAATTTATCTACAAGCAAACAAGAATTCTTTAAGGGGTTCTGAAAATCTCTCAATTCAATTGTGGCAACAGATACTAAAAAAAGAATTCCAATTTGGAAGCTCAGAAGATTTAGTCCCTTGTAATAATCCTAGCTAGATATAACAAAAAAAGTTGGACAACAATATCATAAACAGACAAACAGCAGACATTAAAGATAGCATGTGGTAAGTAAGACCAAACTGACTTAGATTTATTGAAATACTTCTGACCTTCCAAAAGGACATCTCTGGAAAACGACCCCCCATTCAAATCTCCCTTTGAATGATAATAATGGTCCATATCTAAAGGTTCTTGGAAACATGAGGAGGCAACTTTAGGGACCTTTTCTTCTGATACCCTTGATTTTTCACCAAATATCTCAGCTTTTTCATGCTTAAACACATTAAATTGTTTCGAAATCCTCGAGGTATAGTTATATGATGGGGAATTCTCTTGGCAAGATGTTGCACTACTTGCAAGCCATTTCTCTGCATCATCCCATTTCGAAGGGAACGCTTTTCTTGAAAAGTTACCAGCACCAGTACTGAAGCTGAATATCGGTCTACCTGAACAATCGCGGAACCAGAAATTTTACGTTGGGGCAGAGACAAATGAATTAATATTATTAGGAGACGAACAACTAGGGGTGGAACCAAACCGAATAATTTTCAAATTTTAAGACGACGACTGCCCCGTTACACGGCTTCTATCAATGTACCTGGAGTAGACGGAGCTTCCACACTCCTCCTCGACACTGAATTACGTCCACCATCTTTCTTCATCATCTTCGTCGAAATATCAAGAATGCCTTTGCCTTCTATGCACCCATTGTATGGAAATGATTTCACAAATTCAGAAGTCTCCTTGAGATTCAACTCACACAAAGGATCATGAGGGTATGCATCTAAAAATGGGTTGTTTGTATTACTTTCTTCCATTTTTGTTTCCTAAATGACCAAAAAGTGAAGAAATAAGTTAACCCCAAAAGCAAACAATTGCAAAACTTTTAAAGTACCCCACAAAAAGTTGCATGAAAGATTTACCATTTGAGACACAAACAAAGGTGGAGCTTCATAGTACTTGTTGCCTGTTGCACTCATCTTTGAGACCCAAAAAAGAATTATGTTTTCTATACAAACTCTGCCTCTTAATGAATTAGTGAACAATTTTCAAAAACTACATACATGAAGCAATAGTTGAACAGTAAGAAAAACAGATTACCTCCACTAGGAAACAAGTCTTTGACAACATGTAGTTTTAAGACAAGAAAGACTATATATATGAATCTTGAAATTGAAAAAACTGTAGCATAGAGACTATTTTTTATGATAATGACATGTAAGAGAGTGTAAGAATACAAAATTGCATTGCTGGATCTTATAAAAAGAAGGGGGGGGGGGGGGGTGCTTTGGGAGGTGGGAAAAGCAAAATTTGACTGTTTGTGGAAGAAAACAATCAGTAGGGGGGGGGGGGGATTTGAGGTTTTGTTTGATGAAACATGTCACATTTTGTGAAGCTTCTTACCACTTTTTTAGGATGTTTTTGTGTCATTGTTTCACTCTAAAATTAATTAGTAGAGTAATTCAAGATCTTGTATACTGATTCGAGAGTATACCAACTTCCGATGTGAATGTACATCTTAACATTTTGTTTTAATAATGCACATATTTTTTGCTATATTCAGAGATTATATGTTCGATTATTGTTGTAAATTGTCATATTAATCAATAATCACAATATATGATATTGTTTGGAGATGTTCAAGTATCTATCAAAAGATTAATTTCAAGTTTTGAAAAGACAAATGAAATTCCAGAGAAGTAAGAAAATCATGACTCATGAGTCGTATCTAATTGCATATTTTTCGAACATAAAATTTCAATTGGTAGTTAACAAAATGAAGGGACAATTAAATAAAATTTCGTATAAAAGATTCAAAAAAATGCAAGACTTGCTTCCGGTTTCGTACCCCGCCCATTCTCTTCATTGCGAGACTGCTACATGGACACACACTTCGATTTATAACCCGTAAGTCCAGGGACATCTGACATAGGTGGGAGAGATTAAACTTTCTTACCTGAAAAAATAGAAATAGAAAAATAGCTAACACGTACCTATGCTGCTATGGCTATTCTAATTTGCAGTGGATTATTTGTTATGTTACACAAACTCAAAGCAGTAGAGGCTTTTGCAGTCTACCAGCCTAGAGGATATCTTTTTCCTACTGGTAATTCATGTTTTCATGTGTTTGGATCATTACAATGGGGAAAGTTGATTCCATTGGTAACCACATTTTACAGTTCATACCTGATAATTTGTTATGCTCACAAGATCTTATTTTTCGCAATCCGATCTTATCTTCTATGAAAGGCAATTACCAATGGGGGCAGTAGTAACACAGATGAATAAGCGCTTGGACGTGTAAAGTTCACGAAAGGAATCAAACTCGATGAGGAGCAACAAGGACAAATTATTGGGTAGGATATATTGAATTGAATCGAGCAAGTAAGCATCATCGACACAGACTAACAAAAGAATACTACATACTAGTCGAAAGGCGACATAAACTCACAAAAACAATGAGACGTAGCTTCCAAAACTATTACCTGAAAGGCGACACTGACAAAATGCATTTACACTTTCTAACGGATCACTTTGTTGAGATGATTCCACCTTGAGTGTTCTCTTCAGCGATCATTGATCTGGAACAATCAGAAAGTAAGTGGTCATCGCTTTCCTGAATCTCCTCTTGTATTGCTGAGGTGAAATAACAGTTGGTGAAGCATTTTTTGGACCTCCAAGTATGCCGGAAGCTTTCACCCATGTTTCCAAGTGCTTGTCCCATGTATACTGTCTCATGAAGTCAATAATTCCAATAACAAGTTCATGCTTCTCTTCATCGATGCCAACAAGAAGAGAGTAATCCATCACATCAATCGACTGCAACGATAGGTTTAGAAAGAAATCAAATTGAGAACATTAAGAGCAACGTTACTCAAATTCTAACAACAATCAGAGCGTATTCTCAGCCATTACTGATGTGTCAATAACACGTAGTACGAAGGGGCGAACATAAGATGAAAATTATAAGAAAATGAATAGAAAACCCACAGCGAGGAATGCAGTATCATTCCAGACAGCTCTTTCTAGGAGCCTCTTGGCCTTGTTCCCTACAAATATTGGCGAGTTTGGCAATGATTCAATCAAGTTCTGGTCCAGCAAAACCTTATTACTTCCACTGGAGTCTGGGTTATAGCGTGACCTGGATGATCCTTTCAGATCGTAAAGCCGGGTTAAATTCCTCCTAAAAAGAAGATTCTCCATAACCAACAGATCCATTTCTACGCCCTTCCCTCCTTTAGCATTCTTTGTGGTAACCTTCGCACAAAAAGTACAAAATTTCAACAAAGATATCAAGCCATAAAACATTTTTCAAAGTAAATACCTGTTTAAGACATGTTAATATGATATAATAGCATGCAACTTTGAAGAGTTGGGAAGAAATGGCCATAACAGATCTAGCCTAACTCGAAGTGTACAGATGAAGCACACTTCTGAGTGTCCATTTCTCACTGACCAATCATTGGCGGGCTATGAAATTCTATCAATACTTACATCTATACCTAATTCGAAGTGCAGTATTCCCTTGTCGCCACTGTAACCCACAAATTCTGGATCTTAGGCACCCTGAATTTATGACCTCATTTTCTCAATATTTGATTACTTATTCCATACCTTGCAATTGAAATAGGAGTCATTGGTATGCATAAGTGCAAGGATAAATTTTAAGAAACATGTCTTGGATCACCCGATACTAAATAATATGCCGTCGCATTAATTTGAAGTTTTGAACACACATAAATAAGTAAATGTATCTACATATAACTACGGAGTAAATTTATTCTGCCCAAAAGGAAGTAGAAGCACCAAAGCAAAAACATAGACTCTCTACCACAAATTTATAGAAGTATAAGACAACAAGATAATTATGAGTAAAACTTGCGATAGTACCTGGTAAATCCCCAAGATCTTTGCTAGGCACGTTTGGCTTCCTGAGCCAATTGATTTTGAAAGATACTTAAAGTATTTAGGTGCAAACTTTAGAAATGATTCGAACTCGGTCTTTGTGACTTGTTTTATGATAAATCGATCATCCAAGGTTTTTGCAAAGAAGACATTGCTCTTGCCACCTTTAGCTCCCCATTTCTTACAACGGCTAAGAGATCTCACAAAGTCCATCTTGGATGGGCAACATATCTTCCTCAAAGCTTCAAACCTCCTAGCATAGTAACAAGTCACTTTATATTTTACTTCGCCAAGGGGATGATCGAAAAGCACCCTGGCATGCAAAGTTTTATGGTTGGAATGTTCATTGATTGCGAAGTTAAGAGGACCAGTTGACATGAAACTCTCATCTCCCACAGGACTTTTGAAAGATTGTAACACCTCTTCATCAGCAGATTGAGAGAATTCCAGATTTTCTAGATCAGTTTGCTTGGAACCCATACTTTCAACAGCATTCTTTGATCTCTTGGTCTCATCGGAAAGTTGAAAAACATAATCAGGGGAAAGAAGTGCATATGAAATAATACTTGTAGGTTCATCATCATACACTGGAACCACAATATCATTCAACCCCACTGGGAACATCCATTTGGAACCAACTTGGGCTTCAGACTCCCTAAAAGTTGAGGTGTATACTGGATTATAGCCATTGCAGTTTTCCAGCTTCTGTACGTTTTTAGGGAGGTTTCTATTAAATGATCTATAGAAACTGACAAAAGGCATCCGTAACCAGCTCATTGTGTCTTCAGAGTCATCAGAACTTTTCAAGGGCGGAAGTTGGAACACCTTAGATCCAATTAGTTCAGTGACTTTGTCCTCCGCAATTACCTTCTGAGATATTCCCCCAGCAGTTAAAGAGTCTCTCTCAGCATTCTGGGAATGAGGGCTAGTATCAGCCTTCACTATTCCAGCAGCCGCATGATTTTTACTAGTACCTTCTGCATCAAGTGTTTCCGACAAACTTGCTTCCTTTGGATATTGCCCATCTGAGAGAGTTCTGTGAACAGTAATATATTTATCCAAAACATTAGATTCAGCCCAGGTACTTACCCCAGAACGATTAACTAACGAGTACCTTGTCCGATTACTCCCATGAACCATCTCCTCCTGATTAGTATTGTTACCTTTTTCACTTTGATAGTGAGTTTCATCACCTTCAGGGTCTACACGAAGAGTGTCACGACCACTTATATCATTGACTGGTCCGGCAACTGTAGTCAGATCACTCAGCTTGCTGTTGCTAAGTGATTTCTCATCAGACTCAGGTGATATGAAATCAATATCATCCCGTGAAGCCTTGTTATCTAAACTAGCTGCATAGTGCAAACGGTGATCCCACATATAAGATTGGAGAAGTAGTTGGCGTCGTAGTTGATTGATCTCAAGAATATCAAGAACAGGTTGGGCTTTTTCCATCTCCTTCGATTTAATATTCTCCACTAATTTCTGAGAAAAGATAAGTAAAAGTTTTTACGCAAACTTATAAAAATTGATGGTTGTAAGCTTTTCATATTTTTATATGGCATTACAATAGATAATGTTATGCTTAAATTTGTACAAATTCAAATAGTTAATTACCATATAAATTACAAATAAAAGCCTTTCACAATTACAAATAATACCTCTTTGATTGATAGATGTTTACAGCAAAGCAAAGTGGTACAACAGAAAGACACTACTCCTTTGTTTCTACTTAAGCTGCTACTCATGAAAGAAAGAGTAGTGGGTCGTGGCTACCGATACTCAATCTCAAAACTCTCATTCACAAATATATGCCTTCAAATCTCTTCCTAATATTGTTTTTTATATGTATACATTCAAAGCTTGTCACAAACACTAGTATATATAGAAAATAGTACAAGCTAAGTTATGGCTTACGGGAATCGAGTATGGAAATGAGGCGATCTCATTTAAATGATAAAGCAGGCCAACAACAATTTCTTTCTTCATATAAGAGAGAAGAAGATTAAAGTTTCTCACCTCAAAATCAGTTTTCTCCTTCTGTAGCATAATTTCCAAGTCATCAATCTGGCATCTACCTTCTGGCACTTTTATGCTATTAGGGACTTGTCCTATACCACATTTTTTCTCAGCCAACGTAGAAAGATAATTTGCTACATCAGAAAACATTATAGCAGCCTTCCCAACTACCTGCTTCATATTTATAGTTAAGTATATACGAGACCAAAATCAGATTTATTTTAAACAAGCTAATACAGTCTTTCCACCTGAGTAAGTTCTTTCTGTATCCAATCCTGATTCTCATAGTCAAATTCAAGCTTTGGCGGAGGAAGACGAACAGAGTGAACATCAATAGATGCACATCGGAAACAGGCAACCATTTTACCAGATCTGTGGAATTCACGAGGTAATAAGAGCCTAAATATATTAATAATTTTATAGAAGTAACTAAACCAAGTAGCGGGGATTGGAAACATTATTAAATTGTATCGTTCACGCAAAACAAAGTAAGTTAGAACTATGCTGCAGTCTCATTTTACTATGCTCATAAAATGTGGATCAGGTATGCAGTATGCTACAATTATCAAACACAAAATGGGAAAACACTACGGATTCCAAAAATGGAAAAAAATTGGTGACTAAATCAGCAAGGCTGCAATGCAAAACCAAGACTCAATAGTTAGTATACAAAAGAAGACATACCATGAAATAAAAGCCAAAAAGAAGATGTACCCGTAAAATCGAAGACAGTCTCTATGTAGAGAATGTCCACAGCTTGACACTCTACTTGCGGTCGCATGATTTGAGAAACTAAGCTCAAGAAACTTCCCGAAGGACAAACCCCAAGAAGCATCAGACATAGCTATTCTTCGAGTTGATGGGGGAACCCCATTGATCCTAGGACATCTGAGGCACCTGTGCCACATCCAAATCTTACCATCCTTTTCACCTGGCAACAGAATTTCTGGAAGCTTCTTAACAGAAATAGTAAGAATCCCTTGTCGATGGGTATAACATTGATCATGAGCATCTGACGACATCTGACAGGAGCGGCATCTATAACTCTGAGAGAACAGGTTATCTAGATGAAATGAGAAAAAATAACACTTTGATGAAATGAAAATGTAGAGGTCATGTGTTGATCATTTTCTATTATTCTTTTGATTATTTCATTTTACTTTCTTTATATTGCAATGTGTGTCATTGTTGTGTCTAGTTGTGTGTGTGTGTGAGAAGAGAGAGAATGCCAATCTTGTAATTCGAAGGGAAGAGGGACAGAAAAGGAGGGAGAGAGAGTTACTTGATCAAATAGATGGTCACGCAAATACCGACCCAATGGCTTATCAAAGTTACTATAGTACTTAATCCGAAAGAGATGAGACCTTTCACACACAGTTCCCTTCCATACACACCGTGATGATAATGAGACTAGAATGCTTTGGTGGTCAGAAGATGAAGGAGGAAACTCTTTTTGCGAAGACACTGGTTCCTCCAGCATTTGTTTTCTATCGACTTTTGCTGATGACAGGTCAGCGCAAGTTCTACTTGCCTCCTCCTCAGAGCAATCATTTACCCAATCAATGGCTGACGTTTTGTCTGGGAGTGATACAGTGATTGGAGTGACCAACGGACGCTGCAGCAGAGAGGCTCCTTCATCCGCTAGAAAAGATGTTTCTAAAGCCAGATGATAAGCAGCGAAAATCCCATAATATACCACATGCTTCAATTTCTTCAGTACATCACCATTGGCACCTCGGAGTAGCACCTGTTCTAAAAATACAATGAAACACCATCAATGATACCTTGAATCCATTTGAAATTCACAAAGAAGAAAACTATCAAAGCACAACTGAAAATTCTAAGCCCAGCAGTTGCATAGAAGGGAGATGCATCAGTTTGGTCATTAAAATAGTTGCGCTCTAAAGTAGCTATCTAGAATTATTATACATGTCTTAGCATGATAAATGTCAATGTTTATGGATCAACTAACTCTGAGCCAAGGCATTCATGTAATTCGAAGTGCAACAGAAATTCTCAATTCGTTTGATTCATAAAATGATGTATAATCAAGAGAACTTTCTGTGAATGAGAAATACACACAGTGCAACCAAGAGGCTTTGGACATCCCTCAAAGTACATCAGAGTCTTCACTAGCTTTTTTCCATCCTGTCCAGCTGTTCCATGCTCTTCTAGATACCTTTTGACATAGAACTGGTCACAGTATCCTAACTTCAGTGATGAAAGATGGTCAATTGATAATACTATTTGGGCACCTGTGCAACGTGCTATGCATTCCAAAAGTGGCCTCTTAATATTTAGAACGAGTGATATTTCTTTTGCAAGAAGGTAGTCTTGAGCATATCTTGAAACAGATTTCTCTACCAACAAAATATCGGGGTGATGAGAAGCAATTCTTGCAACTGCCATCTTCAGATGATCCATTTCCTGATCAGATACAAATTATTACACAAGTGGAAGGGCATGGTCAACAACAGAAACTATCATGTCATAACTGACTAAGAAGCATGTGTGAAGGAATATAACAAGGGAAAAGTAGTAATATGTCATGCGGAGGTGTATGATCATAACCTGTTTCAACAGTGTGTCAAAACTCGTGAAGAGATTAGAAACCCGCTGATATTCTAGAGCTCCTCCAAGGATCAATATACGTGGTTTCTCTAAGTTTGAAGTCATTTGACGATGAGCCACATTTTTCTGGCAAACAACTCCTTTCACCACATTACTTAATCAAGGGCAAACAAGAAAAACCTCAGATCAAGGGAATTATGGATGTGTGACATATGCATTATGAAAAAATAGAAATAAAAAGTCGTCAACATCTTCAAAATTAGCAAGCTGAGAAGAGATGGAGCCAAAAAATTTATAAGCTTACAGGCTGAAAGAAAGTCCGTGGACCATCATATTCCCATTTCACGAATTCAAGCCCATGTTTAAGCAGGGAAGAGGAGGCAATATTGGATAGCTCAAGATCAGGTACTCGTAGTTGCAATTGAAAAGTTAGATAATACAAACATTACCTGTCAATGCGTCGACCGGATGCTAAACATTTGATTTTCACATATCCTTCTGGCTCCATTCCCCCACCTTTACTTCTATCTGGCTTCAATAACGTAGCACCCTCAAAAGCTAAAGAAGTAACTATTTCCAACCAACTCTCTTTGTCACCTTCTTCGCCCACAGGGACGTTTTCAGCTTGCAAGAGCTGAGCTACTGATGCTCTGAAGTGCGTATCAACTACAATTTTTGTGGCCTTCTTGTGCTCTTCATTCGGTATATCCCTACTAGGAGATTTCTCGTTTTCAAAATTACTTGAAGTGCACAAGTGCCCTGAATCTCCTGTTAGATCACCATCATCATCATCAAATAGAGGAGCTTTTCTTTCATCCTCTTCATCTTCTGGTTCAGGGGGAAGCCAGAGAACTCCATTATTCTCAAAATCAACAGGCTCAAAGTCAACACTTTCTGCAATGTACTCTGAAGATTGGGGCTCAACTTCCTCGCCACCCAGGACTACTTCCTCCATTATTTTCTGGACTTCTTCTGAACCAAGAGAATCACAACTATTATACAGCGAAGTACCGCTAGTGCTTTTTGAGTCAATATCTTTTTCTCTCTCCTCTTTCGCTGACCCATAATCACTATCTCTTTCATCAAACTCCAAGCCTCCATAGTAGTCATTTATATGTGAATATTGCCTGGATTGATAATCTGATGCATAAACTCCAAAGTCTTCATCATCATCGTCACTCCTAAATCAATATTATAACTCATAAGTGCATATAAGACAACAAAAACATGTTTATTCACTTTTAAGTAGATCGTGAAAGTACTAAACAACTCGGTCATCAAATTTCTAAGTATGCGGGGAAAAATATGGAAGAATACTTGCAACTAGGACTTCAATACAGTTGATTTGTTTGTTATATTGCACAGAACACTATTGAGAGAGATGTGATTGCAACTAACTACATGCAAATAATGAATACATGTCCATGCAATACCTAAATTGATCATCAGACTGATCATGGTATGTTAAGTCAGCAACACCATAGTTGCTTAATGCTTTGGTTACATCTTGTCGATCAAAAGCCAATTCCATAGCTGCTGATTGATGCGGAACAAGCCCAGCCGAATGTGACCCTGATGCAAACGTGGGGCTAATACTATCTTCTGTTCCACGAGATTTGGTGCTGACAAAACTTCTCGGAGATGAAGAGGACGCACTAATATATGAGCTGGAAGCCTGACTTGCATGATCACTATCAACGGCTAAACTTTCCTCCCATTGCTTGAAACAGAAATTGCAGACCCTGATCTTCTCTTCACTTGTGGTACTCTGGTGGCTAGATGGAAAAGGAACAACATGCGACGAACATTTTCCGCAGAATACTCTGCCACAAATTCGACAATGGTGCCTTCGGTTAAACAATGTGAACTGCAAATCACACTCGTAGCACACCAAACAACTGTGATCAGGCATCCAAAAATCCCTTGATGCACGATCTGGCTCAGTCCGTTTAGGGAACCAAGATTGACCAAACAACCCACCTATACCTCGCATGGTGATAGACGCAGTTGTCTCCAATTCTCACATTTACTCACAGAACCCTACAGGGTAAAGAATAACTTCACCAGATTAAATAATAATCATCATAAAGTTACACCCTAATTGTGATCAATGCAAATATGCAATCATTAACCAACAATCATCATTTTTTCAATTCGAGATCGAATTTTTAAAAACCATTCTCAATTTCTCACTACAATGTATCCATATTACAAATCAACGATCAAAATGACACTTCGCCTATGTAAACTCCAATTAAACTAATCAAATTTCAATTAAAACTAACCAAACTTTAAACCCTTTTAACTAAAAGACAATTTCAAGAAAATTCAAACCTTTACACATGCAGATGGTTTAAAGCAATCCCATTTTCTTGATTTGTTTTTTGGTTCGAAATTCTGAAAAATATCCAAACATAGTTATTATGTCATCAAACAATCTCATAATCAAACCCCAAAATCTCCCCCATTTGTCGACACAAAATTTGTTTTTCCAAACATTTGACCTGCAATTTGGCAGCATCAATTATTAATTAACTTGATGATATTATTTTAATTAATTGAATAGTAAGAATAATACAGTACTTTTTATTTATTAACAAAATGCATCATCAATTTAAACAATTGGAGGCAAAATGAGTTGTCTACCCTTTTGGAAGGAAATTTAAATGAGATGTAATTTTTCTTTTTATTAATAGAAATTCTACTTGAGAAAAAGGTGTGTAGTTGAGCATAAAAAATCAACGGATGAGGGAATAAAAAAATTTAAATGAGATGTAATTTTATTTGATTAATAAAAGACAATAATATCCTTCTGATTGTATACACCTGAAGGTATTGGATAGAATGTAGGGCTCAAGAACATGACGAATAGGTAAGCTCCAGCCTCCAATCTTGCATACACTCCCTCCGTCTCTAAATGATTGTTATATTTTAACTTATCATAGTCAACAAAACACGATTTCAAACATAAATAACATATGAAAAAATTATAAAAGTTGATAGTTCAAAAATATATATTGAAACGGATCTAACAAGATATCATATGACTATATTATTTCTTATTGGTTAATGAGAATTATTGATCAAAATTTTTAAAGTTTGACCATGTAAAGTCAAAATGTAGCAATTATTTAGGGATGGAAGGAGTATTTCTTTTGTATATATTTGGAAGTCTTAACTTGTTTGTAGACTAACATTTACAATAGCATGCATGGGAGCATCCCGTAGTGTTGCTTAAGCACGATAAGAGGATCGAATAGTAGTGTTGCTTAAGCACGATAAGAAGGTCGAATAGTACAAAACATTACTCTTGTCATAATTAGATTAGATCTGGATATTCTTATACCTCTATCTACAATATTATTATTATTAGTTAATTAAACTCGTGGATGTGGACATGTGAGCATAGTATCGATAATATACACATGTGAGATTCTGATGCAATATGAATAATTAAGTTAAAGTGCTTACAAGCCAGCCTGTAATTAGTTTAAGCAAATGTTGAATTGAGTTTATTACTCTTATTTATACAACTTCATTTATTACATGTTACTGCAAATATTCCATAACATATACATTCCATTTTCTGATGGATATCTCATCTTCTTGTCTTAAACATGTTCTTATTACATGCATTCACATTCTTTCATTTTCTATGTTGTCCTTTTCAGTTGATCAAAAGACTTACATAGTCAAGGTTGACGATGAGTTAAAGCCCGCAGTTTTCCCTACATTGAATCACTGGTATGAATCGTCTCTTATCGGCCTGTTATCGAGTTCAGAACAAGTTACTGAGGTAGGTGCCAGTGGCCGTATTATCTACACTTATGACACTGTTTTACACGGTTTTTCAGCTAAGCTTTCGGCCGAAGAAGCACGAAAGCTAGAGAAAACAAATGGTGTTCTATCTGTTGTACCTGAGCAAGTTCGACACTTGCAGACAACTCGTACGCCTGAGTTTTTGGGCTTGAAAAGAACTGGTAATGGTGGTCTTCTCAAGGAGTCTGATTATGGGTCTAATGTTATAATCGGGGTTATTGATTTAGGGATCTGGCCTGAGAGGGAGAGCTTTCATGATCGTGGTCTTGGACCTGTTCCATCTAGGTGGAAAGGCCAATGCGTTGTGGAGGATGATTTCCCGGCAAGTTTATGCAACCGGAAGTTGATCGGAGCAAGATATTTCGTCCGAGGCTATGAAGCCGAACATGGTAAATTGAATCAAACGTCGCCAAGGGATTACAATGGTCATGGGACCAGTAGTGCTTCTATTGCAGCAGGTCGATACGTATCCTCAGCTTCATTCTTCGGCTATGCTCAAGGGGTTGCGGCTGGAATGGCTCCAAAGGCGCGGCTGGCGATTTATAAAACTTGTTGGGATGGTTGCCGTGATTCTGATATACTGGCGGCATTTGAAGCCGCCATTTCCGACGGTGTCGATATAATTTCTATAAGTTTAAGTAGTGGAGGAGTTTCTCCATACTACTATGATAACATGGCAATCGGTGCTTTTGCAGCTACGGAGGCTGGAATATTTGTATCCGTTTGTGCGGGCAATGATGGCCCTGGGGATGGAACTGTGACCAATGTGGCACCCTGGTTTACTACAGTAGGTGCTGGATCAATCGACCGCGATTTTCCAGCTGAGATTCAGCTCGGGAACGGTAAAGAAATCCAGGGCTTGAGCGTTTATTCTGGTCCAGGCCTGGAGACGAACAAGTTTTATCCATTGTTCTATGCTGGAAACTTTAGCGAGCCTTACGACACTCCAATCTGTCAGCAAGGTTTTTTGAACCCTGACGAAGTGAAGGGAAAAATTGTAATATGCTACCCAGGTATGTCTTCAGATGTAGAGAAAGTAGAATTTGTAAAAAATGCTGGTGGAGTTGGGATGATTCTGGCAAATAGATTTGATAGTAATTCAAGTCTAGATGCGAACTACCACGTATTGCCAACTGTCTCTGTAAATGCCGGGTCCGCTGAAGAAATACGGAAGTATATATTGGCGGCATCTCAAAAGAACTCGTCGCCAACTGGAACTCTGCGATTTCAAGGAACAAAGCTTGGGGTCAAGCCGGCACCGGTGATCGCTTCATTTTCATCCCGAGGGCCCAATCCTGGTACGCCAGAGATATTGAAGCCCGATTTAATTGCTCCTGGGTCAAATATATTAGTGGCTTCGACGGGTAGTGGCCCTTCAGATGGGATTCCATCCGATGACTGGAGGACAGGGTTTACTATAAAGTCTGGGACTTCAATTGCTTGTCCTCATGTTTCGGGCATAGCTGCAATGTTGAAGGGTGTTCATCCAAAATGGAGTCCAGCTGCAATTAGATCAGCTCTTATCACAACTGCGTATACCGTGGATAATACAAATGAGGCTATCATTGATGAATGGACTGGTAATCATGCCACTGTCATGGAGTTTGGCGCGGGGCATGTTAATCCTCAGCAAGCAATGAATCCAGGGTTAATTTATGATCTAACCTCTCAAGATTATGTTTCTTTCTTATGTAACATGAACTATACGGAGAACCAAATCCTAACAATTACAAAGAAGTATAAAAGTTGCAGTGGGGTGAACAAATCAGGAAATGTTAGAAACTTTAATTATCCTTCATTATCAGCCGTTTTCAAACAACGTGGTAAGGCAAAGATGACTGCACATTTTGACAGAACAGTGACCAATGTTGGTGATCCGAATTCCGTTTATACGGTAACAGTATCAGCTCCTGGTGGAACCTCGGTGATAGTGAAACCGAACACGCTTGCCTTTAAAAGTGTGGGGGAGAAATTGAGCTTTCATGTTAGAGTAAAAACTGAGGCTGTGCAGCTTCCTCTTGAAAGATCAAGTATTGTGAAGAGCGGTTATATAGTTTGGTCCGATGGTAAGCATGTTGTTACTAGTCCTCTAGTTATTATAATGAAGTAACCATCAGATGACTAGGATGGCATTTTGGCTCTGAGAAAGTGAGTCATTATAGTCTCCTCAGTGTTGTTAAGGTATACCTTTTGTTTAGTTTTGTTTTCATTTTACGCTAGTTTGATGAATAATGCATGTACCAACTTGTGCACCGAGATAATCCTGTGGTTTATACAAAATGCCCCGACCTGTTGGACGTGCATAAAGTTGTCGTGTAATGTGTAGACCAACAAAGTATAAATAATTATATTATATCCATCTCAGCTCATGAGACATGACTAACAGCTTATCGGGAGTCAGATTGAGTCTGCATAGCCAAGTCAAGAAGTCCCTTACCATTTAGTAAAAACAGACTTAGTGACGATGCAATGTTTTTGTTTCTGATGTGTGGCATGTCTGCCTTCATAGCATTCCGTGAAATTCCATCACGTTACTTGTAATTTATCTGGCGAGGACAAAGACAGTTTGCTAGGGTCCGATTGTATCACACTTAGCACTGCTTCTATGATTTTTGCAATAATCTTGTATACGTTTTGCTTAAATTGATGCAATTACACAGATGAAGCATAGACATTCTCAATTACTTAAATATTGTGTCTTTGCTGATGGGAGGGTTTTGCTATATGAATATATGGATACTGGATCATTGATGCTTAGTCAAGGAACAAACCAGATGGCCAACTTGATTCAAGATCTGCCTAACTGCCTTGGTTCAGCCAAATACTGCTTTTGGCATTATGGTATTTTTCCACGCATCATCCACAGAGATATCAAGTCGAGCAATACTTCTTTGGATAGAATTTTTTAAACTGAGTGTTATCTGCCTCTGTCGAACAGTCATTGCACGTGAGAGCCATGCTAGCATTTCCCTTGCAGGAACATTTGGTTACATTCATGGTAGCTACGCTTGACAGGACGTACATATGGTTCAAGGCTTCAAGATAATAACGAGGGATAAACTGAGTTGGTTCAGCCAAATCCTGCTTTTCAGCATCATGGTCTGTCTTTCTCCCCGCATTATCCACAAATATATCAAATGAAGCAATACTTTGGATAGATTTGATTGAACTGTGAGTATCATCTGCCTCCTTCGTAGAACAATCAGAGGACATGAGAACCCCATTAGTATTTCCTTTGCAGGAACATTTGAGGACATTCATGGTGACCAAGCGTAAAGCCCATGACAGTAGCTGTACTGTGGTCAAGCTAACAAAGAGGGAGGAACCGTGTTAGACTAATGAAATGATGTCTGTCAACGGGGAGGAGGATGCGATGCTGAAATCTGAACACATATCTTTCTGATCCAACTATATGAAGAAACATTAAATCTTTGCAGGTTTTGGACATTGCTCTCTTGTGAAACTACCTTTTTCTTCTTTATCCTTTTCTTCTTTCTTTATCAACCTCAAAGATATTCTAAATGCCCTCTTTGGACAATCTGGAAGAACCATATCTGAAAAGGCGAACGTAAAGAAGAAAAAGACATGTGCAACAAGTAAGGTATAGCAGAAAGATGAAATCTCAAGAAAAACATCGAATTCCTCCTTGTTGCTCAAGTAGTTTTCATTAATTTACTGATACACAACCTTCTCAGATAGGAGTTAATTGCTCATGGTACAATCCAAAATGAGGAAATTTCATGGAAAGTCCAACCTCCCACATTTCTTCCCGAAAACTTTCTTCCTATCTCCCACATATCTTCAAGAAAAGTTGTTTCTTTCTTTTTATAATATGTC
>CM016566.1:19620098-19859654 GCA_003412495.2 Echium plantagineum | reverse complement strand
CGCCTTTTCAGATATGGTTCTTCCAGATTGTCCAAAGAGGGCATTTAGAATATCTTTGAGGTTGATAAAGAAAGAAGAAAAGGAGAAGAAGAAAAGGTAGTTTCACAAGAGAGCAATGTCCAAAACCTGCAAAGATTTAATGTTTATCATATAGTTGGATCAGAAAGATATGTGTTCAGATTTCAGCATCGCATCCTCCTCCCCGTTGACAGATCATCGTTAGTCTAAGAGGTTCCTCCCTCTTTTCTTGACCTCGTCCTGTTAAGAGCTCTAGCACCAGTACAGCTACTGTCATGGGCTTTCTTGGCCACCATGAATGTCCTCAAATGTCCTGCAAAGGAAATACTAACGGGTTTCTCATGTCCACTGATTGTTCTACGAAGGAGGCAGATGATACTCACAGTTCAATAAAATCTATCCAAAGAAGTATGCTTCATTTGATATATTTGTGGATGATGCGGAGAAAGACAGACCATGATGCTGAAAAGCAGGATTTGGCTGAACCAACTCAGTTTATCCCCTCTTTATTATCTTGAAGCCTTGAAACCATATGTACGTCCTGTCAAGCGTAGCTACCATGAAGTAACCAAATGTTCCTGCAAGGGAAATGCTAGGGCTCTCACGTGCAATGACTGTTCGACAGAGGCAGATAACACTCAGTTTAAAAAATTCTATCCAAAAAGTATTGCTTGACTTGATATCTCTGTGGATGATGCGTGGAAAAATACCATAATGCCAAAAGCAGTATTTGGCTGAACCAAGGCACTTAGGCAGATCTTGAATCAAGTTGGCCATCTGGTTTGTTCCTTGACTAAACATCAACGATCCAGTATCCATATATTCATATAGCAAAACCCTCTCATCAGCAAAGACACAATATTTAAGTAATTGGGAATGTCTATGCTTCATCTGTGTAATTGCATCAATTTAAGCAAAGACGTATACAAGATTATTGCAAAAATCATAGAAGCAGTGCTAAGTGTGATACAATCGGACCCTAGCAAACTGTCTTTGTCCTCGCCAGATAAATTACAAGTAACGTGATGGAATTTTACGGAATGCTATGAAGGCAGACATGCCACATCAGAAACAAAAACATTGCATAGTCACTAAGTCTGTTTTTACTAAATGGTAAGGGACTTCTTGACTTGGCTATGCAGACTCAATCTGACTCCCGATAAGCTGTTAGTCATGTCTCGTGAGCTGAGATGGATATAAATAATTATTTATACTTTGTGGTCTACACATTACACAACAACTTATGCACGTCCAACAGGTCGGGGCATTTTGTATAAACCACAGGATTATCTCGGTGCACAAGGTACATGCATTATTCATCAAACTAGCGTAAAATGAAAACAAAACTAAACAAAAGGTATACCTTAACAACACTGAGGGGACTATAATGACTCACTTTCTCAGAGCCAAAATGCCATTGTAGTCATCTGATGGTTACTTCATTATAATAACTAGAGGACTAGTAACAACATGCTTACCATCGGACCAAACTATATAACCGCTCTTCACAATACTTGATCTTTCAAGAGGAAGCTGCACAGCCTCAGTTTTACTAACATGAAAGCTCAATTTCTCCCCCACACTTTGAAAGGCAAGCGTTCGGTTTCACTATCACCGAGGTTCCACCAGGAGCTGATACTGTTACCGTATAAACGGAATCCGGATCACCAACATTGGTCACTGTTCTGTCAAAATGTGCAGTCATCTTTGCCTTACCACGTTGTTTGAAAACGGCTGATAATGAAGGATAATTAAAGTTTCTAACATTTCCTGATTTGTTCACCCCACTGCAACTTTTACTTCTTTGTAATTGTTAGGATTTGGTTCTCCGTATAGTTCATGTTACATAAGAAAGCAAACATAATCTTGAGAGGTTAGATCATAAATTAACCCTGGATTCATTGCTTGCTGAGGATTAACATGCCCCGCGCCGAACTCCATGACAGTGGCATGATTACCAGTCCATTCATCAATGATAGCCTCATTTGTATTATCCACGGTATACGCAGTTGTGATAAGAGCTGATCTAATTGCAGCTGGACTCCATTTTGGATGAACCCCTTCAACATTGCAGCTATGCCCGAAACATGAGGACAAGCAATCGAAGTCCCAGACTTTATAGTAAACCCTGTCCTCCAGTCATCGGATGGAATCCCATCTGAAGGGCCACTACCTGTCGAAGCCACTAATATATTTGACCCTGGAGCAATTAAGTCGGGCTTCAATATCTCTGGCGTACCAGGATTGGGCCCTCGGGATGAAAATGAAGCGATCACCGGTGCCGGCTTGACCCCAAGCTTTGTTCCTTGAAATCGCAGAGTTTCCAGTTGGCGACGAGTCCTTTTGAGATGCCGCCAATAATACTTCCGTATTTTCTTCAGCGGACCCGGCATTTACAGAGACAGTTGGCAATACGTGGTAGTTCGCATCTAGACTTGAATTATTATCAAATCTATTTGCCAGAATCATCCCAACTCCACCAGCATTTTTTACAAATTCTCCTTTCTCTACATCTGAAGACATACCTGGGTTAGCATATTACAATTTTTCCCTTCACTTCGTCAGGGTTCAAAAAACTTTGCTCACAGATTGGAGTGTCGTAAGGCTCGCTAAAGTTTCCAGCATAGAACAATGGATAAAACTTGTTCGTCTCCAGGCCTGGACCAGAATAAACGCTCAAGCCCTGGATTTCTTTTACCGTTCCCGAGCTTAATCTCAGCTGGAAAATCGCGGTCGATTGATCCAGCAACCTACTGTAGTAAACCAGGGTGCCACATTGGTCACAGTTCCATCCCCAGGGCCATTAATTGCCCGCGCAAACAGATACCAATATTCCAGCCTCCGTAGCTGCAAAAGCACCGATTGCCATGCTATCATAGTAGTATGGAGAAACTCCTCCACTACTTAAACTTATAGAAATTATGTCGACAACCGTCGGAAATGGCGGCTTCAAATGCCGCAGTATATCAGAATCACGGCACCATCCAACAGTTTTATAAATCGCCAGCCGCGCTTTGGAGCCATTCCAGCCGCAACCCCTTGAGCATAGCCGAAGAATGAAGCTGAGGATACGTATCGACCTGCTGCAATAGAAGCACTACTGGTCCCATGACCATTGTAATCCCTTGGCGACGTTTGATTCAATTTACCATGTTCGGCTTCATAGCCTCGGACGAAATATCTGGCTCCGATCAACTTCCGGTTGCATAACTTGCCGGGAAATCATCCTCCACAACGCATTGGCCTTTCCACCTAGATGGAACAGGTCCAAGACCACGATCATGAAAGCTCTCCCTCTCAGGCCAGATCCCTAAATCAATAACCCGATTATAACATTAGACCCATAATCAGACTCCTTGAGAAGACCACCATTACCAGTTCTTTCAAGCCCAAAAACTCAGGCGTACGAGTTGTCTGCAAGTGTCGAACTTGCTCAGGTACAACAGATAGCACACCATTTGTTTTCTCTAGCTTTCGCGCTTCTTCGGCCGAAAGCTTAGCCGAAAAACCGTGTAAAACAGTGTCATAAGTGTAGATAATACGGCCACTGGCACCTACCTCAGTAACTTGTTCAGAACTCGATAACGGGCCGATAAGAGACGATTCATACCAGTGATTCAATGTAGGGAAAACTGCGGGCTTTAACTCATCGTCAACCTTGACTATGTAAGTCTTTTGATCAACTGAAAAGGACAACATCGAAAATGCAAGAATGTGAATGCATGTAATAAGAACATGTTTAAGACAAGAAGATGAGAAATCCATCAGAAAATGGAATGTATATGTTATGGAATATTTGCAGTAACATGTAATAAATTGAAGTTGTATAAATAAGAGTAATAACTCAATTCAACATTTGCTTAAACTAATTACAGGCTGGCTTGTAAGCACTTTAACTTAATTATTCATATTGCATCTCACATGTGTATATTATCGATACTATGCTCACATGTCCACATCCGCGAGTTTAATTAACTAATAATAATAATATTGTAGATAGAGGTATAACTTTATAAGAATATCCAGATCTAATCTAATTATGACAAGAATAATGTTGTGTGCTATTCGACCCTCTTATCGTGCTTAAGCAACACTATTATTCGATCCTCTTATCGTGCTTAAGCAACACTACGGGATGCTCCCGTGCATGCTATTGTAAATGTTAGTCTACAAACAAGTTAAGACTTCCAAATATATACAAAAGGAATACTCCTTCCGTCCCTAAATAATTGCTACATTTTGACTTTACATGGTCAAACTTTAAAAATTTTGATCAATAATTCTCATTAACCAATAAGAAATAATATAGTCATATGATATCTTGTTAGATTCGTCTCAATATATATTTTTGAACTATCAACTTTTATAATTTTTTCATATGTTATTTATGTTTGAAATCGTGTTTTGTTGACCATGAAAAGTTAAAAATCTATCAATCATTTAAGGACGGAGGGAGTATATGCAAGATTGGACCTTACCTATTTGTCAT
The DNA here is from genome assembly GCA_003412495.2 of Echium plantagineum. Taxonomy (NCBI): domain Eukaryota; kingdom Viridiplantae; phylum Streptophyta; class Magnoliopsida; order Boraginales; family Boraginaceae; genus Echium; species Echium plantagineum. The sequence goes on along the minus strand of CM016566.1, from coordinate 19,855,147 downwards.
GTTCTTGAGCTCTACATTCTAACCAATACCTTCAGGTGCATACAATCAGAAGGATATTATTGTCTTTTATTAATCAAATAAAATTACATCTCATTTAAATTTTTTTATTCCCTCGTCCGTTGATTTTTTATGCTCAACTCCACACCTTTTTCTCAAGTAGAATTTCTATTAATAAAAAAAAATTACATCTCATTTAAATTTCCTTCCAAAAGGGTAGACAACTCATTTTGCCTCCAATTGTTTAAATTGATGATGCATTTTGTTAATAAATAAAAAGTACTGTATTATTCTTACTATTCAATTAATTAAAATAATACCATCAAGTTAATTAATAATTGAAGTTAATTAATAATTGATGCTGCCAAATTTCAGGTCAAATGTTTGGAAAAACAAATTTCGCGTCGAAAAATGGAGGAGATTTTGGGGTTTGAGTATGAGATTGTTTGATGACATAATAACTATGTTTGGATATTTTTCAGAATTTCGAACCAAAAAACAAATCAAGAAAATGGAGATTGCTTTAAACCATCTGCATGTGTAAAGGTTTGAATTTTCTTGAAATTGTCTTTTAGTTAAAAGGGTCTAAAATTTGGTTAGTTTAATTGAAATTTGATAAGTTTAATTGGAGTTTACATAGGCGAAGTGTCATTTTGATCGTTGATTTGTTATATGGATACATTGTAGTGAGAAATTGAGAATGGTTTTTAAAAATTCGATCTCGAATTGAAAAAATGATGATTGTTGGTTAATGATTGCATATTTGCATTGATCACAATTAGGGTGTAACTTTATGATGATTATTATTTAATCTGGTGAAGTTATTCTTTACCCTGTAGGGTTCTGTGAGTAAATGTGAGAATTGGAGACAACTGCGTCTATCACCATGCGAGGTGTAGGTGGGTTGTTTGGTCAATCTTGGTTCCCTAAACGGACTGAGCCAGATCGTGCATCAAGGGATTTTTGGATGCCTGATCACAGTTGTTTGGTGTGCTACGAGTGTGATTTGCAGTTCACATTGTTTAACCGAAGGCACCATTGTCGAATTTGTGGTAGAGTATTCTGCGGAAAATGTTCGTCGCATGTTGTTCCTTTTCCATCTAGCCACCACAGTACCACAAGTGAAGAGAAGATCAGGGTCTGCAATTTCTGTTTCAAGCAATGGGAGGAAAGTTTAGCCGTTGATAGTGATCATGCAAGTCAGGCTTCCAGCTCATATATTAGTGCGTCCTCTTCATCTCCGAGAAGTTTTGTCAGCACCAAATCTCGTGGAACAGAAGATAGTATTAGCCCCACGTTTGCATCAGGGTCGCATTCGGCTGGGCTTGTTCCGCATCAATCAGCAGCTATGGAATTGGCTTTTGATCGACAAGATGTAACCAAAGCATTAAGCAACTATGGTGTTGCTGACTTAACATACCATGATCAGTCTGATGATCAATTTAGGTATTGCATGGACATGTATTCGTTATTTGCATGTAGTTAGTTGCAATCACATCTCTCTCAATAGTGTTCTGTGCAATATAACAAACAAATCAATTGTATTGAAGTCCTAGTTGCAAGTATTCTTCCATATTTTTTCCCGCATACTTAGAAATTTGATGACCGAGTTGTTTAGTACTTTCACGATCTACTTAAAAGTGAATAAAAATGTTTTTGTTGTCTTATATGCACTTATGAGTTATGATATTGATTTAGGAGTGACGATGATGATGAAGACTTTGGAGTTTATGCATCAGATTATCAATCCAGGCAATATTCACATATAAATGACTACTATGGAAGCTTGGAGTTTGATGAAAGAGATAGTGATTATGGGTCAGCGAAAGAGGAGAGAGAAAAAGACATTGACTCAAAAAGCACTAGCGGTACTTCGCTGTATAATAGTTGTGATTCTCTTGGTTCAGAAGAAGTCCAGAAAATAATGGAGGAAGTAGTCCTGGGTGGCGAGGAAGTTGAGCCGCAATCTTCAGAGTACATTGCAGAAAGTGTTGACTTTGAGCCTGTTGATTTTGAGAATAATGGAGTTCTCTGGCTTCCCCCTGAACCAGAAGATGAAGAGGATGAAAGAAAAGCTCCTCTATTTGATGATGGTGATCTAACAGGAGATTCAGGGCACTTGTGCACTTCAAGTAATTTTGAAAACGAGAAATCTCCTAGTAGGGATATACCAAATGAAGAGCACAAGAAGGCCACAAAAATTGTAGTTGATACTCACTTCAGAGCATCAGTAGCTCAGCTCTTGCAAGCTGAAAACGTCCCTGTGGGCGAAGAAGGTGACAAAGAGAGTTGGTTGGAAATAGTTACTTCTTTAGCTTTTGAGGGTGCTACGTTATTGAAGCCAGATAGAAGTAAGGTGGGGAATGGAGCCAGAAGGATATGTGAAAATCAAATGTTTAGCATCCGGTCGACGCATTGACAGGTAATGTTTGTATTATCTAACTTTTCAATTGCAACTACGAGTACCTGATCTTGAGCTATCCAATATTGCCTCCTCTTCCCTGCTAAAACATGGGCTTGAATTCGTGAAATGGGAATATGATGGTCCACGGACTTTCTTTCAGCCTGTAAGCTTATAAATTTTTTGGCTCCATCTCTTCTCAGCTTGCTAATTTTGAAGATGTTGACGACTTTTTATTTCTATTTTTTCATAATGCATATGTCAGACATCCATAATTCCCTTGATCTGAGGTTTTTCTTGTTTGCCCTTGATTAAGTAATGTGGTGAAAGGAGTTGTTTGCCAGAAAAATGTGGCTCATCGTCAAATGACTTCAAACTTAGAGAAACCACGTATATTGATCCTTGGAGGAGCTCTAGAATATCAGCGGGTTTCTAATCTCTTCACGAGTTTTGACACACTGTTGAAACAGGTTATGATCATACACCTCCGCATGACATATTACTACTTTTCCCTTGTTATATTCCTTCACACATGCTTCTTAGTCAGTTATGACATGATAGTTTCTGTTGTTGACCATGCCCTTCCACTTGTGTAATAATTTGTATCTGATCAGGAAATGGATCATCTGAAGATGGCAGTTGCAAGAATTGCTTCTCATCACCCTGATATTTTGTTGGTAGAGAAATCTGTTTCAAGATATGCTCAAGACTACCTTCTTGCAAAAGAAATATCACTCGTTCTAAATATTAAGAGGCCACTTTTGGAATGCATAGCACGTTGCACAGGTGCCCAAATAGTATTATCAATTGACCATCTTTCATCACTGAAGTTAGGATACTGTGACCAGTTCTATGTCAAAAGGTATCTAGAAGAGCATGGAACAGCTGGACAGGATGGAAAAAAGCTAGTGAAGACTCTGATGTACTTTGAGGGATGTCCAAAGCCTCTTGGTTGCACTGTGTGTATTTCTCATTCACAGAAAGTTCTCTTGATTATACATCATTTTATGAATCAAACGAATTGAGAATTTCTGTTGCACTTCGAATTACATGAATGCCTTGGCTCAGAGTTAGTTGATCCATAAACATTGACATTTATCATGCTAAGACATGTATAATAATTCTAGATAGCTACTTTAGAGCACAACTATTTTAATGACCAAACTGATGCATCTCCCTTCTATGCAACTGCTGGGCTTAGAATTCTCAGTTGTGCTTTGATAGTTTTCTTCTTTGTGAATTTCAAATGGATTCAAGGTATCATTGATGGTGTTTCATTGTATTTTTAGAACAGGTGCTACTCCGAGGTGCCAATGGTGATGTACTGAAGAAATTGAAGCATGTGGTATATTATGGGATTTTCGCTGCTTATCATCTGGCTTTAGAAACATCTTTTCTAGCGGATGAAGGAGCCTCTCTGCTGCAGCGTCCGTTGGTCACTCCAATCACTGTATCACTCCCAGACAAAACGTCAGCCATTGATTCGGTAAATGATTGCTCTGAGGAGGAGGCAAGTAGAACTTGCGCTGACCTGTCATCAGCAAAAGTCGATAGAAAACAAATGCTGGAGGAACCAGTGTCTTCGCAAAAAGAGTTTCCTCCTTCATCTTCTGACCACCAAAGCATTCTAGTCTCATTATCATCACGGTGTGTATGGAAGGGAACTGTGTGTGAAAGGTCTCATCTCTTTCGGATTAAGTACTATAGTAACTTTGATAAGCCATTGGGTCGGTATTTGCGTGACCATCTATTTGATCAAGTAACTCTCTCTCCCTCCTTTTCTGTCCCTCTTCCCTTCGAATTACAAGATTGGCATTCTCTCTCTTCTCACACACACACAACTAGACAACAATGACACACATTGCAATATGAAGAAAGTAAAATGAAATAATCAAAATAATAATAGAAAATGATCAACACATGACCTCTACATTTTCATTTCATCAAAGTGTTATTTTTTCTCATTTTATCTAGATAACCTGTTCTCTCAGAGTTATAGATGCCGCTCCTGTCAGATGTCGTCAGATGCTCATGATCAATGTTATACCCATCGACAAGGGATTCTTACTATTTCTGTTAAGAAGCTTCCAGAAATTCTGTTGCCAGGTGAAAAGGATGGTAAGATTTGGATGTGGCACAGGTGCCTCAGATGTCCTAGGATCAACGGGGTTCCCCCATCAACTCGAAGAATAGCTATGTCTGATGCTTCTTGGGGTTTGTCCTTCGGGAAGTTTCTTGAGCTTAGTTTCTCAAATCATGCGACCGCAAGTAGACTGTCAAGCTGTGGACATTCTCTACATAGAGACTGTCTTCGATTTTACGGGTACATCTTCTTTTTGGCTTTTATTTCATGGTATGTCTTCTTTTGTATACTAACTATTGAGTCTTGGTTTTGCATTGCAGCCTTGCTGATTTAGTCACCAATTTTTTTCCATTTTTGGAATCCGTAGTGTTTTCCCATTTTGTGTTTGATAATTGTAGCATACTGCATACCTGATCCACATTTTATGAGCATAGTAAAATGAGACTGCAGCATAGTTCTAACTTACTTTGTTTTGCGTGAACGATACAATTTAATAATGTTACCAATCCCCGCTACTTGGTTTAATTACTTCTATAAAATTATTAATATATTTAGGCTCTTATTACCTCGTGAATTCCACAGATCTGGTAAAATGGTTGCCTGTTTCCGATGTGCATCTATTGATGTTCACTCTGTTCGTCTTCCTCCGCCAAAGCTTGAATTTGACTATGAGAATCAGGATTGGATACAGAAAGAACTTACTCAGGTGGAAAGACTGTATTAGCTTGTTTAAAATAAATCTGATTTTGGTCTCGTATATACTTAACTATAAATATGAAGCAGGTAGTTGGGAAGGCTGCTATAATGTTTTCTGATGTAGCAAATTATCTTTCTACGTTGGCTGAGAAAAAATGTGGTATAGGACAAGTCCCTAATAGCATAAAAGTGCCAGAAGGTAGATGCCAGATTGATGACTTGGAAATTATGCTACAGAAGGAGAAAACTGATTTTGAGGTGAGAAACTTTAATCTTCTTCTCTCTTATATGAAGCAAGAAATTGTTGTTGGCCTGCTTTATCATTTAAATGAGATCGCCTCATTTCCGTACTCGATTCCCGTAAGCCATAACTTAGCTTGTACTATTTTCTATATATACTAGTGTTTGTGACAAGCTTTGAATGTATACATATAAAAAACAATATTAGGAAGAGATTTGAAGGCATATATTTGTGAATGAGAGTTTTGAGATTGAGTATCGGTAGCCACGACCCACTACTCTTTCTTTCATGAGTAGCAGCTTAAGTAGAAACAAAGGAGTAGTGTCTTTCTGTTGTACCACTTTGCTTTGCTGTAAACATCTATCAATCAAAGAGGTATTATTTGTAATTGTGAAAGGCTTTTATTTGTAATTTATATGGTAATTAACTATTTGAATTTGTACAAATTTAAGCATAACATATCTATTGTAATGCCATTTAAAAATATGAAAAGCTTACAACCATCAATTTTTATAAGTATGCGTAAAAACTTTTACTTATCTTTTCTCAGAAATTAGTGGAGAATATTAAATCGAAGGAGATGGAAAAAGCCCAACCTGTTCTTGATATTCTTGAGATCAATCAACTACGACGCCAACTACTTCTCCAATCTTATATGTGGGATCACCGTTTGCACTATGCAGCTAGTTTTGATAACAAGGCTTCACGGGATGATATTGATTTCATATCACCTGAGTCTGATGAGAAATCACTTAGCAACAGCAAGCTGAGTGATCTGACTACAGTTGCCGGACCAGTCAATGATATAAGTGGTCGTGACACTCTTCGTGTAGACCCTGAAGGTGATGAAACTCACTATCAAAGTGAAAAAGGTAACAATACTAATCAGGAGGAGATGGTTCATGGGAGTAATCGGACAAGGTACTCGTTAGTTAATCGTTCTGGGGTAAGTACCTGGGCTGAATCTAATGTTTTGGATAAATATATTACTGTTCACAGAACTCTCTCAGATGGGCAATATCCAAAGGAAGCAAGTTTGTCGGAAACACTTGATGCAGAAGGTACTAGTAAAAATCATGCGGCTGCTGGAATAGTGAAGGCTGATACTAGCCCTCATTCCCAGAATGCTGAGAGAGACTCTTTAACTGCTGGGGGAATATCTCAGAAGGTAATTGCGGAGGACAAAGTCACTGAACTAATTGGATCTAAGGTGTTCCAACTTCCGCCCTTGAAAAGTTCTGATGACTCTGAAGACACAATGAGCTGGTTACGGATGCCTTTTGTCAGTTTCTATAGATCATTTAATAGAAACCTCCCTAAAAACGTACAGAAGCTGGAAAACTGCAATGGCTATAATCCAGTATACACCTCAACTTTTCGGGAGTCTGAAGCCCAAGTTGGTTCCAAATGGATGTTCCCAGTGGGGTTGAATGATATTGTGGTTCCAGTGTATGATGATGAACCTACAAGTATTATTTCATATGCACTTCTTTCCCCTGATTATGTTTTTCAACTTTCCGATGAGACCAAGAGATCAAAGAATGCTGTTGAAAGTATGGGTTCTAAGCAAACTGATCTAGAAAATCTGGAATTCTCTCAATCTGCTGATGAAGAGGTGTTACAATCTTTCAAAAGTCCTGTGGGAGATGAGAGTTTCATGTCAACTGGTCCTCTTAACTTCGCAATCAATGAACATTCCAACCATAAAACTTTGCATGCCAGGGTGCTTTTCGATCATCCCCTTGGCGAAGTAAAATATAAAGTGACTTGTTACTATGCTAGGAGGTTTGAAGCTTTGAGGAAGATATGTTGCCCATCCAAGATGGACTTTGTGAGATCTCTTAGCCGTTGTAAGAAATGGGGAGCTAAAGGTGGCAAGAGCAATGTCTTCTTTGCAAAAACCTTGGATGATCGATTTATCATAAAACAAGTCACAAAGACCGAGTTCGAATCATTTCTAAAGTTTGCACCTAAATACTTTAAGTATCTTTCAAAATCAATTGGCTCAGGAAGCCAAACGTGCCTAGCAAAGATCTTGGGGATTTACCAGGTACTATCGCAAGTTTTACTCATAATTATCTTGTTGTCTTATACTTCTATAAATTTGTGGTAGAGAGTCTATGTTTTTGCTTTGGTGCTTCTACTTCCTTTTGGGCAGAATAAATTTACTCCGTAGTTATATGTAGATACATTTACTTATTTATGTGTGTTCAAAACTTCAAATTAATGCGACGGCATATTATTTAGTATCGGGTGATCCAAGACATGTTTCTTAAAATTTATCCTTGCACTTATGCATACCAATGACTCCTATTTCAATTGCAAGGTATGGAATAAGTAATCAAATATTGAGAAAATGAGGTCATAAATTCAGGGTGCCTAAGATCCAGAATTTGTGGGTTACAGTGGCGACAAGGGAATACTGCACTTCGAATTAGGTATAGATGTAAGTATTGATAGAATTTCATAGCCCGCCAATGATTGGTCAGTGAGAAATGGACACTCAGAAGTGTGCTTCATCTGTACACTTCGAGTTAGGCTAGATCTGTTATGGCCATTTCTTCCCAACTCTTCAAAGTTGCATGCTATTATATCATATTAACATGTCTTAAACAGGTATTTACTTTGAAAAATGTTTTATGGCTTGATATCTTTGTTGAAATTTTGTACTTTTTGTGCGAAGGTTACCACAAAGAATGCTAAAGGAGGGAAGGGCGTAGAAATGGATCTGTTGGTTATGGAGAATCTTCTTTTTAGGAGGAATTTAACCCGGCTTTACGATCTGAAAGGATCATCCAGGTCACGCTATAACCCAGACTCCAGTGGAAGTAATAAGGTTTTGCTGGACCAGAACTTGATTGAATCATTGCCAAACTCGCCAATATTTGTAGGGAACAAGGCCAAGAGGCTCCTAGAAAGAGCTGTCTGGAATGATACTGCATTCCTCGCTGTGGGTTTTCTATTCATTTTCTTATAATTTTCATCTTATGTTCGCCCCTTCGTACTACGTGTTATTGACACATCAGTAATGGCTGAGAATACGCTCTGATTGTTGTTAGAATTTGAGTAACGTTGCTCTTAATGTTCTCAATTTGATTTCTTTCTAAACCTATCGTTGCAGTCGATTGATGTGATGGATTACTCTCTTCTTGTTGGCATCGATGAAGAGAAGCATGAACTTGTTATTGGAATTATTGACTTCATGAGACAGTATACATGGGACAAGCACTTGGAAACATGGGTGAAAGCTTCCGGCATACTTGGAGGTCCAAAAAATGCTTCACCAACTGTTATTTCACCTCAGCAATACAAGAGGAGATTCAGGAAAGCGATGACCACTTACTTTCTGATTGTTCCAGATCAATGATCGCTGAAGAGAACACTCAAGGTGGAATCATCTCAACAAAGTGATCCGTTAGAAAGTGTAAATGCATTTTGTCAGTGTCGCCTTTCAGGTAATAGTTTTGGAAGCTACGTCTCATTGTTTTTGTGAGTTTATGTATACTCGCCTTTCGACTAGTATGTAGTATTCTTTTGTTAGTCTGTGTCGATGATGCTTACTTGCTCGATTCAATTCAATATATCCTACCCAATAATTTGTCCTTGTTGCTCCTCATCGAGTTTGATTCCTTTCGTGAACTTTACACGTCCAAGCTCTTATTCATCTGTGTTACTACTGCCCCCATTGGTAATTGCCTTTCATAGAAGATAAGATCGGATTGCGAAAAATAAGATCTTGTGAGCATAACAAATTATCAGGTATGAACTGTAAAATGTGGTTACCAATGGAATCAACTTTCCCCATTGTAATGATCCAAACATATGAAAACATGAATTACCAGTAGGAAAAAGATATCCTATAGCTTGGTAGACTGCAAAAGCCTCTACTGCTTTGAGTTTGTGTAACATAACAAATAATCCACTGCAAATTAGAATAGCCATAGCAGCATAGGTACGTGTTAGCTATTTTTCTATTTCTATTTTTTCAGGTAAGAAAGTTTAATCTCTCCCACCTATGTCAGATGTCCCTAGACTTACGGGTTATAAATCGAAGTGTGTGTCCATGTAGCAGTCTCGGCTTCTCGCAATGAAGAGAACGGGCGGGGTACGAAACCGGAAGCAAGCCTTGCATTTTTTTGAATCTTTTATACGAAATTTTATTTAATTGTCCCTTCATTTTGTTAACTACCAATTGAAATTTTATGTTCGAAAAATATGCAATTAGATACGACTCATGAGTCATGATTTTCTTACTTCTCTGGAATTTCATTTGTCTTTTCAAAACTTGAAATTAATCTTTTGATAGATACTTGAACATCTCCAAACAATATCATATATTGTGATTATTGATTAATATGACAATTTACAACAATAATCGAACATATAATCTCTGAATATAGCAAAAGATATGTGCATTATTAAAACAAAATGTTAAGATGTACATTCACATCGGAAGTTGGTATACTCTCGAGTCAATATACAAGATCTTGAATTACTCTACTAATTAATTTTAGAGTGAAACCATGACACAAAATCATCCTAAAAAAGTGGTAAGAAGCTTCACAAAATGTGACATGTTTCATCAAACAAAACCTCAAATACACCCCCCCCCCCCCTACTGATTGTTTTCTTCCACAAACAGTCAAATTTTGCTTTTCCCACCTCCCAAAGCACCCCCCTCCCCCCCCCCCCCTTCTTTTTATAAGATCCAGCAATGCAATTTTGTAATCTTACACTCTCTTATATGTCATTATCATAAAAAATAGTCTCTATGCTACAGTTTTTTCAATTTCAAGATTCATATATATAGTCTTTCTTGTCTTAAAACTACATGTTGTCAAAGACTTGTTTCCTAGTGGAGGTAATTTTTTTTTCTTACTGTTCAACTATTGCTTCATGTATGTAATTTTTGAAAATTGTTCACTAATTCATTAAGAGGCAGAGTTTGTATAGAAAACATAATTCTTTTTTGGGTCTCAAAGATGAGTGCAACAGGCAACAAGTACTATGAAGCTCCACCTTTGTTTGTGTCTCAAATGGTAAATCTTTCATGCAACTTTTTGTGGGGTACTTTAAAAGTTTTGCAATTGTTTGCTTTTGGGGTTAACTTATTTCTTCACTTTTTGGTCATTTAGGAAACAAAAATGGAAGAAAGTAATACAAACAACCCATTTTTAGATGCATACCCTCATGATCCTTTGTGTGAGTTGAATCTCAAGGAGACTTCTGAATTTGTTAAATCATTTCCATACAATGGGTGCATAGAAGGCAAAGGCATTCTTGATCTTTCGACGAAGATGATGAAGAAAGATGGTGGACGTAATTCAGTGTCGAGGAGGAGTGTGGAAGCTCCGTCTACTCCAGGTACATTGATAGAAGCCGTGTAACGGGGCAGTCGTCGTCTTAAAATTTGAAAATTATTCGGTTTGGTTCCACCCCTAGTTGTTCGTCTCCTAATAATATTAATTCATTTGTCTCTGGCCCCAACGTAAAATTTCTGGTTCCGCGATTGTTCAGGTAGACCGATATTCAGCTTCAGTACTGGTGCTGGTAACTTTTCAAGAAAAGCGTTCCCTTCGAAATGGGATGATGCAGAGAAATGGCTTGCAAGTAGTGCAACATCTTGCCAAGAGAATTCCCCATCATATAACTATACCTCGAGGATTTCGAAACAATTCAATGTGTTTAAGCATCAAAAAGCTGAGATATTTGGTGAAAAATCAAGGGTATCAGAAGAAAAGGTCCCTAAAGTTGCCTCCTCATGTTTTCAAGAACCTTTAGATATGGACCATTATTATCATTCAAAGGGAGATTTGAATGGGGGGTCATTTTCCAGAGATGTCCTTTTGGAAGGTCAGAAGTATTTCAATAAATCTAAGTCAGTTTGGTCTTACTTACCACATGCTATCTTTAATGTCTGCTGTTTGTCTGTTTGTAATATTGTTGTCCAACTTTTTTTGTTATATCTAGCTAGGATTATTACAAGGGACACTAAATCTTCTGAGCTTCCAAATTGGAATTCTTTTTTTAGTATCTGTTGTCATAATTGAATTGAGAGATTTTCAGAACCCCTTAAAGAATTCTTGTTTGCTTGTAGATAAATTCACTAGGGAAATGGAACCGCTTTATTCGAACTTCAAATGTTCAGAGCCAATGAAAGAAGGATTTGTATTTGGAGAACAAGCGGATAACTCGAAGAAAGTAGCAACAGAGGTGTATGAGGTTAAGCACAGAGATGTAGGAACAGATATGACGCCAATTGGTAGCTCTACCACTTCTAGATGTCACACTCCATTCAAGAACTCATCTCCCGCGCGCCATAACACACCGTCTAATAGGTCTGGTCCATTGGTTTTGGCTAACATGAACGGTGCTAATCTAATCGATTTTGAAAAATTCCAAGAGTGCCACCTTGCTAAGTTGGGTCAAAGGACACAATTTGATTCTGTCGCGACAAATTGGAGTACCAGGGAAGAGGAGGAAGAGGACATATCGAAGAGCCTTAGGCATTGTGAGATTAATGATGAGTTCACGAAAAGTGTGTCTGAGCCTAGATCATGTGCATGGGAAGAAGAAGAAAAGGACAAGTGTTGCCTCAGGTAAATAATTCGACGAAATTTTCTCGTTTATTTTGTGATGTGAAGCGATTGAATGATTGAATTGAATTGCTTTTCAGGTACCAGAGAGAAGAAGCAAAGATTCAAGCTTGGGTGAATCTCCAAAATGCAAAAGCAGAAGCTCAATCAAGAAAGCTTGAGGTGATGTATCTAACTCTATTGTACAATTTGTCTGCATTTCTTGCAAAAAAATCAACATATCTACTTCCAACCCCACCTACTAGACTTGCAACCAAATTTACTTTCGCTTTTTAGTCATTTTTCATAATTCATTCGAATAGTGGTCAAAATCGTAGTAAGAATTCTCATAGCCAAAGGACTGGCATGGATTTAGAGAAATTGTGTGAGTTCTAACTTTTCTTAGAAAACGTCTTCATATGCGTTAAGACTAAACGTCGAACCATGTCACCTGATTTTCGTTCTAATTTAATAAGATATTCTCATAGAGCCACACACCGGACTTAGAACACTCCAATCCAACAACTCTTCTTTTCGTATATTATACATCCCCAGCCAGCTACTTAAATTGTTTAAATAAGAAATCCTCATCTCACGCTTGAGTAAAGATCAAGAAAGTCAGCAAATAACCTGCAAATCTTGAATGTTTGTAGATATATTTTAACGTTTTGGAAGTTACAATACCATGTGAAGGTGCTACATTGTCAACAAATGCATTCAACTAATACTTTCAAATATGAGGTGGAATGTAATCTTGAAATTTGTTTCGATGTCGATAAAACAGTGATTACTTATAGATTAGTGCCTTAATTATTTATTAAGTTTGGGACCACCTAGATTGTCTCATTTGTGATTTGTCATTAGAAATAATGTTTTATGTACAACATATAGAGACAAAAGGGACACCATCTTCTATCCATTTAGTAAACTTATTGGACTATGCACCAAATAATTTGTTAATGCTTTTTGTTCCAAGATCTTCTATCATTATCACATCTAGCACTTAAAATGTGGGTAGTATTGATTATAGTGATTGACCATTTTATTCGAATGAGCTACCAATCGTCGTGATTTGATCTATAATTATAGGTAAAGATCCAGAAAATGAGGGCGGATTTAGAGGAGAAGTTAATGAAGAGGATGGCGATTGTTCACCGAAAAGCCGAAGAATGGAGAGCTGAAGCTCAACTTCAGCATTCCCAGCAAATGATAAAGGTTAATGGACAAGCTCAAAAACTGATTATTAACAAGCAAAAGTCCTCTTTATCTGGCCAAAAAGCTTGTTCTTGCAGTTTTTTTCCTTGCAATAAATGAACAAAACAATGTAGGAAATATGATCAGTTGATTATTCTGGAAAATGGAATATAAAGTACAATTGATTTAAATTGAGTTGAATTTGAATATGCTCATTTACTATTTTGTGGCATGTCTCATGCTAGCCAATGAATAACAAAAGTAAACTTTTATTATTATGAGGAACATCGAAGAAGAAAAAGTCCCCTGGCAATAGCTTGAAATTTCATTATTAGGACAGCCAAAGTAGGTCATTCTTAAATTAGCTTTTAATTTTAGGGTAAACGATCACATCAATCACCTATGTTTACAAAATATTTTCAATTCATCACTTATGTCTCAAAAGTCATTATCAATCACTTATATTTGAGAATGTTCCGGTCCATCACTTATTTTAGGGGTGTCATGGTTCGGTTCGGTTTGAGCCTAAATAAATATTGAACCTTTTTGTCAGTTCTGATCGGTTTCGGATGTCTTAGATTCCAGAGTTGTCTCTCTGGAACGGTTCCGAAATTTTTATTAAATTATGAAATAAGCGAGTTTTTAATATTATATGTGTTTATTAATGATTGAGAGTACAGTAGAAACTTATTTTACAATCAATCTTTGATTGAATTCCTCAAAAAAGGTATCTTACCAATTTTCTTAAATAAGTGGTTGAAATCTCGTTCCGTAAAAATTGATCTCAACAACCATTTGAATAAGGGTAATCTCTGGTTAGTTTAAGTTTGTATACCATATATCACTTATATTTTCTTTCAATTTTTTACAAAATCTCTTCTTTTTTTTCATGCTGTAATTTCTATTCCGGAACCGTTCCGGACAAATAGGCTCTGGAATATAAGAATTTTAAACTATTGTACATATTTTAAACTACATATCTAAATATCAACTGAAGTGTTGAATTTTAATAGAGAGAATCAAACTTATGACCTTACAGTCACAAGGTCACTTTGCCATTTTACCCCTGGATTACCGTCTTCTATTTATTATAAGATGTTCATATAACAAAATGTATGAATAAAGTTATATAAAAAAAGTTGTATGAATAAATTTATAGTCAAGAATTCACGGTTCAAGCCAGACCACTAGGAGCGGAAAAGTGGCCCACCAAAGAATGAACATAAGCCAAATAAAGGGAAAGATTTGCTTGAAGAGCCTATCAAAAACAAAGAAGATGTTTGTTACCGATGTGGTGTGACTAAGCCATTGGTCGTGTACCTATCAATCTATATCAGGCATCCTTGAAGAGATGAACCTCAAATGTTGAGACAAATTTTATCGAAACAAATGATACTTCTATGAGTTCTCATCACATAAATCTTGATTCGCTTATAATGTCAAAAGAAATCAAGTGGGATGTATCTAACATTTTTTGAAGCACATATTGTTAATTTTGGTCTAGTTAGGAGTGTGGAAGGGACTCACTCTTACGCATTGACTCAGGAAGTCAGGATGATGGGGTAGAGGTGGGGTGAGAAAGAAGGAAGTGGGATGGGTTGGAGAAGAAAGGAAGTGAAGGCAACATAGTCATTTAACCTTTAAGATGCAATATAAATTATAAAAATTGAGCTCATGGAGCACATATACAAAATAAATAGTTCAAGAGGCAAACGACTAAGAAACCTAAACCATTATATAATGCATTTCTAGTGAAATTAAACTACTCCCTCCGTCCCTAAAAGATTGTCACATTTTGACTTTTGTTAGTCAAACATTACAAAATTTGATCATGAATTCCCATTAAACGATAACAAATAATATAGTCTTGTGGGACCTTGTTAGATTCGTCTCAATATATATTTTTGAAATATCAACTTTTTATAATTTTTTCACATGTAGAATAATAGATATTTATGTTTTAAATCGTGTTTTGTTGACCACCAAAAGTCAAAATGTGACAATCTTTTAGGGACGGAGGGAGTATTAATTATTATTCTTATGCAGTCGTGATTAATTTTATTGCCAATGATAAACTAGATTTTATTTGATTGAGTTCAAACAAGCCATTGACCAGGTGAGCCAAGTTGTGGCTTGACTCTTCTCGAATTGACATTAATCGAGTTAAAACTTATCGAGCTTGGGCTCGACTTTGCCAATCACAATTATTCACAAATATATAACCCCGTGGTTGGAGCCCCGACCCATTTGACGCTGCCTTGCTGCTTACGAAGGGTTTGGACTTTCTAATAAACAAACCCATATTTCTTCTAATCACTAAAACCGTTTCACAGATTTCACCAAAACTGTCTATATTCACTTCAATTGAAGGTACTTCTCGAATAAATCGCATAAATTATTTCGAAATACATTAACTATTAGTTTTATTTTCATTATCTGATTATACAAATTTTGAAATAATTTTATTATTTTGACCATATTAGTGAGGATTTTAGTTAATTGAATCAGGTTTTCGAGGTTTTTGATCAAACTCAGGATGTTTCTTACTAGGTAAAGTGTATTTGGACTTGCCCATTTCTTCATATAAAGCTGGATTGAGTTTAATTTGGTGCTTAAATATTTGTTTTTTTGGGTTATTTTTTGTACTGTTTTGTAGGACCGAGTATGATAGAGGAGTCAACACTTTCTCTCCTGAAGGTCGGTTGTTCCAAGTCGAGTATGCTATCGAAGCGATTAAGGTTATTGGAATGATTGTTTAATTTGTTTTGTTTATGTTTGATTGTTATTACTACTCCATTGATTGTCGCGTTTTGAATGTTGATAGTTGTTTATTAATTTTGAAGCAAACTACAGAGGCTCCCGCCTAAGCGGGGTAGGGGGAAGGGGTCAGATGGTACCAACCTTATCTGTGATAACAGGGGACAGCATCGGAATTGATCTAATCGTGCATCGCACACACTATCTATTACTTCGCCATAGACAAAAGAACTGTAGATAGTACAATGAGCCATTTTGTGTATTCCTTTTATATCCAAGAGCTTGAGAACAAAAAACTGACCCCATATGGCATGGAAATATTTATGTTGTATAATATTTGGTGAGAAAATGTCGAAAGATAGAATCCTTAACTTACTTTACTATTAACATGGTAATTCTAATTTCAAGCCAAGTTATCCGTGTAAATTGAGGCTGCAAAAGTTTGTTCAATTTGACCACTGAAATCAAAACATAGATTTTTCGACCTACTGCATTACTAACATGGTGATTTTGATCAAATCACAGTTATTTGTGTGAATTGAGGCTACAAAGTTTGTTACATTGAAATCAAATTTTTATGCATTGAGATTGTATTAGATGGCCTCTTTGCATATTGACAATGTGTATTTAACTTCAAATGATCTTAAATTTGGTTACTACAATAATTGTAGCTGGGTTCGACGGCTATTGGGTTGAAGACCAAAGAAGGCGTTGTTCTTGCTGTAGAGAAGAGAATTACCTCACCACTATTGGTTAGTTTGTGTTTACATCTTCTTCGCATTATATTCTACCCACAACTTCTTGGGCCATGATTGTGTCTTAGTAAACAATGAACTGATAGCTTTGTTCTTTTATCGTAATTTAAATTCTTGGTTAACTAGAACAACTTGGGGTAACTTGACTATTGTTTTGTTTGCTTATGTTGTAATGTCCATCTCTGTTTGTCTTCTATTCTATTTTTCAACTTGATGTTTGTAATGTATAAAGAGCTATAAATAGATTATTTTTGCTAACTCAAGCGTAAGAAGTTTAACGTTTTTGTATGACCATACTATTCACATTGCAACCTTGACATAATCTAGTGATAAGATTGGATACTGTTTCGATACTTTCAGGGATTTAACTCATGCTTATGCTTAAGTCATTATTATCTTCGTGGACTTACTTTCGTTTTCTCAATGTTTGATTAAAGGAGCCTAGCAGTGTTGAAAAAATCATGGAAATTGATGAGCATATTGGCTGTGCAATGAGTGGCTTGATTGCTGATGCGCGGACTCTAGTTGAGCATGCACGGGTTGAAACTCAGGTACTTTAAATGTTGCTACTTACTACAATCTAAATTTTACATTGCAATGTTCTGTGGAAGTAATATTTACCTTACTTCTCTAGAATCATAGGTTCTCATACGGTGAGCCCATGACTGTTGAATCTACAACTCAAGCTTTGTGTGATTTGGCCCTTCGATTCGGTGAGGGGGATGAAGAATCCATGGTTAGTTCCTCTCATCATTTCATTCAGAGAGCCAGCTCTTTCCTATAACCATTTAGATGAATATTACTAATTTTGTTTTGCTTAACCAAAAAATTATGGCTCACTTGAATAATCATTGTTTTGGACTTAACCTGAAATGGTGAGTAAATGTTGTAAATGGTTTTATGAGTTCCTTTAGCTCTTTTGTTAGGTTATTATATATAGAACTTTATGATCTATGATGCAAGTCCTGTCAAACCAATTAAATTTTATAGAATATACCTTGTATGCTACACCAGTTTGGTACTCTTGCAGTCTTATTGTAACTGAAGTTAACTTTTTGTGTGGAACACTGGATGTTTGTAATTTCCTTCCGTCATTGTGTTTACATGTAACTGAACATGTCACATATATGATGACTAATTCCAAATTACCATTGATAAATAATCAACTTTATGAAAAATGAATTTATCGTTACAGCGGTCAATTAGTAAAAAACAAAAAGCATCGTAAGTGTGATGCACACACTCTATCTACCGTTGGATAGTTTCTAATTGAAGTTAGTGAGAATGTTTTTATCAAAATTGCACAGCCATTTTATGCATCCTATGCCAAGTCCCTTGTAGAGTTCGCTAGGACCTGTCTGAACTTCAAATTTCCTTCACATTATATACTATGAGTTGTAATTTTGTTTAGGGCAAATGGCACCGGACATCACTAATGTTTGATTTATTTACCACATTTATCACTAACGTTCACTTTCATGCCAAAGACATCACTCATGTTCGAATATAGAGCAACTCGACTACTTTTGGTCGATTTTGCTGAAATCGACTTTCTAAGTACAAAACTATGAAGGGCAATTTAGTCAAATCACCTAACTTTTTACTTAATATTTTCTGAAATTACATTTCTCACCCAAACTCCATCTCCTCCTCCCTCCCTCCCTCCCTCCCTCAGTCGTAACAAACTTTTGCAAAATCAATTACAAACTTTCTCAAAATCAATTACAACATTGTAATAACAAAAAAAAAGCAAGACATGTATTTGAGAAGAAAGGCAAAAGTCGTTGGGGCATAAACAAGAGCAACGAAAAAATCCAATTTGCACAAACAAGAGCAAGACTAATACATCTCTTAGGAGCTTCATGGGTTTGAGTCTCTATTTCCAAATTGTGTTTTTCATTATTATCCCATCCCTTTCAGATCTTGAAGCTTCAGTTCGCTATAGCAACACCCATTTGCAACCTAATACAATCTGTAAAAATTCAATGTTTTCTTGTATACATCTTTATTGTAGCAATTCCATTTAAGGTTTTGATGATTGCAACAGAGGATGGTCGCTGAAATGAATGAGATAGATGGAGGGGTTGGATTTTTGTTGTATGAGTTCAGAGAATCGAAGATTGCGATTGAATAATTGAGGGAAGAATTGGCGAGGAAATCTAATATTGCGATAGATAGAATTGATGAAGAAGGTTGATTGCCCTTTGTCGATAAAGAAAAAATGATGAAGAAGACAAAAGTAAAGAAGTGATAAAGATAAGTTTGGGTGGGAGATGTAATTTCTGAAAATTATTAAGTAAGAAGTTATGTGATTTGACTAAATTGCCCTTCATAGTTTTGTGCTTAAAACGTCGATTTCAGCAAAATCGAGGAAAAGAAGTCGAGTTGTTGTATATTCGTACATGAGTGATGTCTTTGGCACGAAAGTGAACGTCAATGATAAATGTGGTAAATAAATCAAACGTTAGTGATGTCAGATGCCATTTGCCCTTTTGTTTAAGTTTATACATCTGTTATAATTTACTCATTTTTGTTTTATTTGGTTACTGCCTAATTTCAGTCTAGGCCTTTTGGTGTGTCTCTCCTTATTGCTGGCCACGATGAGAACGGTCCCAGCTTGTAAGTAACAATGTGCCCTCTGCTACTTTCTTTAACTGTTTTGTTATTCAACCTAATCATGTTCTTACAGTTTTTCATTTAGGATATGAACTATGGTACTAATCTAGTCATCTGTGACATGCAGGTACTATACTGACCCTTCTGGCACGTTCTGGCAATGCAATGCAAAAGCTATTGGATCAGGTTCTGAAGGGGCCGATAGCTCTCTGCAAGAGCAATTTAATAAGGTTTGTTATATTTCTTCCGTTGTATTATTTTGGTCCCCTGTCCTCGTTGCCATTTTGTGTTTTTCTGTTATCTAGCTGTTTAGTTGAATGGCTTCATGTAGCTTTGTGGTTCTTAAGACAGAAAGGAAAGGACACAAAGCACCTACACCTAATTTCCTGAGAGTAAATATTTCCATATCGTCATGGACCGTTCAAATCTGATATCTTACTGTTAATGCTTATCTGCAGGACCTTACACTCAAAGAAGCGGAAACAATTGCACTTTCCATCCTCAAGCAAGTTATGGAGGAAAAGGTATGGCACCTGAATTTCTATCCAAATATGTTCCAATAAATCGGGAAAATATATTGAACAGGAGTGTTGTGATGCAGGTAACCCCAAACAATGTCGATATTGCGAAGGTATCTCCAACATACCACCTATATACTCCTTCAGAAGTTGAGGCTGTTATTAGCCGTTTGTGAGCTAGACAACACAATGCACTTTGCTGCCTCATTGTTCTTGATATTGATGTAATTTGACTAAGTTGTCAGTTTTAAGATTTTATTTTGGAACACGACCATGTCATCACTGCCTACTGTCTATTTTAAGGGATCTTTGAACTTCATTTCTCGCATTATATGCAGATTACTGCTTTTGATTTAACTAGACTTTTTTTTAGTAATTGATATAAATTACTAATAACTCCTCCGTCCCTAAAAGATTGGTACATTTTGATTTTACATGGTCAAACTTTAAAAACTTGTATTAATAATTCTCATTAACCAATAAGAAATAATATAGTCATATGATATCTTGTTAGGTTCATCTGCATATATATTTTTGAACTATCAATTTTTTATAATATTTTCTTATGTAGAATACGAGATATTTATGTTTGAAATCGTATTTTGTTGACAATGGAAAGTTAAAATGTACCAATCTTGTAAGGACGAAGGGAGTAATAGATAATTGGAGTAAATATAAAAAAAAGTCTTTTTACAAAGTTGAACCCATAATCTCTTGATTGGAAGGTCGAGTCAGATGATACCAAACTAATGAGTCATTCGCAACTTTTAGAGGTTCTACTAGATAGAACTTTAGGAAATTTGTTCCGTATGTTTATTTTGTCAGAATGATTTTGGATATGCAATTAAAGGCTTAAATCAAAAGAAATTTAATCAAGTTCAATTATCATTCTAAATAGCACTGCTTAAATTCAATTGTAAAAACTGTTTGATAAAATAAATGACGGAACCTTTTTATTTTCGTTGGGGGAAGGGTTGGTGTAATGATTCAACATTGACTGTTTATGTAATCTCATGACCAATAATATAATCACCCCATCTATTTTATACCAAGAAAATATATCTTCAACCCACAAAAAATGATGGAATACTATATATAATTATAGTGGAATTCCACATTCTTAAAACAAGTATGTTACATACATTAAATCATAGTTAGAAGTGAAATAAAATGTGAAATGTAACTATTATCAAGTGATCACTATTCCAAGAATGGATTTTGAAACTAATTGTCCTCCCTCCAGATTATAAAGCTGATTCATATAGTACTCCTGCTGCAGGCAACCAATCTCCCCCCTGAATGAAACTTTCCACCGTGAATTTCGTAGCCTCTGGTGCAGTAACAGATGATTTGTAACCTGCCCATTTAACTCGTTGTGAGACATCTGCACCAAGACCCTTGTTAAGATACTCGGCATAGAATATGCTACTTGGTGGTTCGACCCCTTGAACCCATTCGATCCAACCTACGGGTTTCAAGAACGCGCCTATCTCAGACTGCATGATGATTGTGGTAGAGTACTGTTTCCAGGGGCGCCCAAGGTACGTTGGAGCTGTAAGTTTGTCTAGAGGGGTCAAAGAACATTTCTGGATTGAAATCCCGGTATTCTGGTTGGGGTCCTTTTTCCCTTGAGCAGTAATGGTTACAAATTGGTTTGGGAGGGGCTGTCTTGGTTGGATCTGGCAGTTTTGAAACACGACTGCAGCATTTCCGAAGATGAAATCTATGGTTCCGGTGATATCACATTCGCCAAAGAATTGACGGTTGGAATGAGGGTAGAGGGTGTCCTGAAAGGCGTCGAAGGAGCATTGGTAGAATGCTGCAAGATCTGACTGAGACCTCAATGCCACTGCCTGGTGCTTCGCTGCTCCGGCTGTGTTCTCAAATCTAATCCCTTTAGCAATGAATCCTCTTCCTTGTATAGCTGTAAGGAGATAAATCGGCGTTAGTTTTTGCACATTTTTTCGATACTATTATCTATGGGCTATGAGTTCGAACACATCTATTTTTTCGTTAAAACGTTAGCGTGTATATTAATAATTTAAAACACCCTATCACAACCTTATCCCATGTGCATAAAATAGTATCCCAACAGGCTCCAAGAGAACAAATAGCTAAACGACTAGTGCCCTAAACTATTCTGGAAAATGTTCGGACTATTTCTTCTCCACCAAAGCTCTGTTGCCTTCATGATAGTGACCCTCAATCAAAATTCTATCGTTTAATATGTTGAATACTTAAAAGGGCACATGGTTTGGTCTGAGTGATATAATTGCAGGCAGAAAACATCCACTAATATTTTATATTTAAGTGGCCAATTAACATCACACTCACATGCATGGAAATCAGACAACAAACCATGTTACTTTTCTATAATTTCATATGGCAATATTCTAAGTGGCCTAAAAATCCGGATAAAATCACATGGTTAGCCACTTAATATATGATGTATCTCACACTAATACTAAAATAACAATTCTACTATATACTTTGTACTATAAAATGTCCCTAATATAACTTCTTTGCGTATTCCAGACAGGGGCGAGATAATGAGGATCGTTAGAATGACGGTTTTATTTTTATGTAATTAGTTGTATTTGTAAGATAAATTGTCATTAACTAGACACCAACTACCAAGAAGATGCTAGACAGAATCATAGACATGTTACCATGTGGAAGTCTTAGTACTTAGATCATCAGATAACCTATATTTTTATACAAGATACTCAAAAAGATAAGTACATTTTTCATTTGAAATTGGCAATCTAGATTATGTAACGCGACTAGCTATTAGGACCAACAAGAGCTTTTTCGGCCAGGTTATTCGATTGACTTCCCTTTAGACTTCATATTAAAGAACAACAATCTAAAACATGTAACAAAAAGTGTGAAAATTTGAAGACTTACCAAATGTTGCAGTATCAAAAGTTGGTGTTCCATCAATAAAATTCTTGCTCCCAGAGATGATGGTGCTGGTCTTGCCATCTCCAATCAACATTATGTTCCAAAATGACTTGTCCAAAACCACATTCTCCACATACTTACCAGCCTTAACATGAATAATAGTTCTGATTTTACTCTTCTTTGGAACCGTCGCAAACGCCTCCTTAAGTGTCGTAAAATCCCCTGAACCATCTGCTGCGACGGTGATGCTAGCCGTCACATTAGTCTCCTGAAGCAACCGCCTTTCGGCTGCCCCCATCCATTCGGGAAACTCTAAGTCCTTATGTGTGGATTCCAGGTCACCGTGATTTAACCCCCTCACAAACTGTCTGGCCGAGGCATGAGAATCCTCTGCTAGCAACTTCCTATGAAATGGGATCTTGAAATCACCAAGAGCTCCAATGATTTTGGTAACTATAGCCAAACTATTGCTAGCAAATTGGGTCGAATTCTTCATCAATTGTCTCACTTCTTCAACCATTGTTGCATTCACTTCTTCAAGCGCTTCGAGACATGTTTCTTGATCTGTAATTGCTGTACTTAACCATGTTTTGAGGTCATTTACATTTGGGACTGAGTGAATTTTGTCACCATTTTCACCCTCAGCTAAAGAAATGGATTCATTCAGCCTATCAAGAGCATCATCAATAACATTCTCACAAATGCTGATTGCTTGCTTCACCATTGGATTTTGAGCCTTGTTCATCCATTCTTGAGGCAGAGATGAGAGCTTTTCAAGAGACTTTGAAACAACTTTTAAAGAAAGCTGGAAAATCTTTTCTGGGTCAGTTGTGTTTGCTGATTCAAGCTCAGAAATGCTGCTGACACATGAATCTTTGTTCTCTGTTACACCACATACTGCTTTCAATGCTGCAGATTGTTGTGATGATGAAACAGAGTCATCTTTGTCGTTTTTATTGTTCTTGTGGATAAGGGTACCTGCAGTGGCGGAACCATAAATTTTATATAACGGGGCGAAGTAATAGGGACGAATATACAATAATTTAACTTAATGACGGATAAAATTCTTTTTTTTCGATAGTTAAAATTTATTTTTCAAAATTTTGGAGGATCGGGTACCTGCAACAACTGCGATAACAATAGCCAGTAAAACAATGGCAGAAACAACGACAATGATGACCCTCTTGCGAGTCTTCTTTCTGAATGCTTGTTCTTCAACTGGATCTACTTTACCGTAGCCTTTGAATGAATTGATTGAATCCATAGAAGCTCAAGATGGCTTGTTTTTTTAGTATTTTTTTTGTATTGTGTATGAAGGTGAATCTGGAAATGTGAATGTAGGAAACTGGACAAACGTTTTGGGACAGTTGTGTGTGAAATGAATGAGACAATATTTCTAGGGAAGTGAAGTGTTTGTAGGCTGGTTTGAGGTCTTCTTGAGTAGTACCTTTTATATATACTGCTAGTTCTTTTACTGGGGGGAGATTATTTACTCTTTCAGTAGTTTCTTAGATGCTTCTTCATCATTATGAAAACAGCATATGAAATATATGATGATGGTTTATTATGAACACAGGAATGTGCAATACTGGGGATCCTCCCTCCATCCCAAATTGTTTGGGTATTTGACTTTTCACAGTCAACGAGACAAGACTTAAAACGTAAATATCTCGAATTTTAAAAAGTTATACTCCCTCCAATCCAAAAAGAGTGTAGTTTTAGATATCTCTTAAAAATCCAAAAATAGTGTAGTTTTACATAAATCAATGTAAAATATATCACTTTTTCCCTTAATACCCCTATTTGCATAGAAAGACTCAAATCAAATAATGATTGTCTCATATTTAATTGGATAAATGGAGTACTAATGATTGTTTTTATAGGGGTAGAGATAGAATTTTTTAGTGCATTAAATGTTTCTTAATTTATGTGAAATCTCTAAAACTACAATCTTTTTGAATTGGAGGGAGTAAAAAATTTATATTTCGAAAATATACATTGAAATGAATCTAACATCTCATATGGCTTGTTATTACTAATCGACTAATGTGAATTCATGGTCATCAAAATTTTAAAATTTTGACTCGCAAAACAGAAATTGGACAAACAAGTTGGGATGGGAGTATAATATTTCCTGCATGCCCTCACAAGTTTTTCCAATTTTGGTTGTTATACTTTTTTATCGCTACTTTAAAAAAATTATACTCTATGTTTTATACTCTATGTTTTATTTTATTTATTCTTTTAGCTATTTGTATTAAATTAAAGAAAATAAAAAATATTCAGTCAAAATGTGTACTAAAAATGTAAAATTATATAATTAGTTACTTGATAACTTAATAATAAAATTAGTCAAAAAATACATTATTTTATAATAGAAAGACAACTAAAAAGACATGAAGAAAATATTAGAGTATGGTAATTTTATCTTATTTTACTAAATTATAATTATATAATTTAATCAACTTACGCTTCAAACGAATTAATTTCAATTATTGAAATCGAGCTCGATAGTGCTGGTCTGCTGGACAAAGTTTGATAGTGGAGGTAGTATTTGTTTGTATGTAATGATATTACACGCTTTTATCATTGTTTCCTTGATTTAAATATATAGTACTCCTTCAAATAATTTTCTAATGGCTCAATAAATTAATCATTTCACATATATAAAAACAAATTGAGAACTTATTCTTCTTGACAAGGCGTGATCCATCTTTAACTTTTAGAGAATTTGTATTACTTCTTTATCGATCAATGAACACTTCAAAAGTTTCATATAAAATTAGAAAAAATGATAAAGAACGATATATAAAAAAGAGAAAATAATTGCATAAATAGTTTACAAATTGATCAAAAATTGAGACTTAATTAACATTATTTTAGCTGGTGTAAGTTAGGATAAACATTATTATTACAGGTTCTAGTGAAATAAGACTTGCATCAATTAGAATGAAAATTCTTGTATGAGTATGACCATCTTTTATATAAACAGTACCTGACGTAGAATGATAAGTTTGAAAGTTAAAAATACTTTGCAAAAGATTATATAGCAAGTGTAGTAATTAACCAATATGATCAAAAGTTAATTTATTCAAGTAAGCTTTTTTGTGATGTCCAAAGCTTTAGTTTGTGCGTAATTTGGGTAGTATCTATTAAAATGAATAAGATTAATGACAAATTCGATCATATATGTTTCAGCGTGTTGGCTATGCGATCAACACACATATTAAATAGCGTTTCACTTGATAATTTCATTATATTGACAGTTTAATGTGACCTTTGTTGACAAACTGCGTGAGGCAAAATAGTCCAGATGTAATTTTTTTTGTTAAAAGTAAAAAATCACAAAAATCAGTTTTGAAATTTTTATCCCAACCAAATTGCCAACAAAAGTAAAACTTAATGCTCACCATAATGGAAGTACCAAGTGTAGCACTTTTTAAAATGCGTGGTCGAAAAAGTCATTTTGAAATATATATAATCAAATGGTGAATGATATGAAACATGTTTGATCGAATGTGCCAATGATCCATATAAATGCTGTGAAAGTGTACTTTCACTAGTACAAAAAAAAAACAATCAGACGACACTAAAAAAAGGCTCTTGCTAGTGACCAAAAGGTCTTGATTCAAAACTCACCTCATCGCTAATTTACAAAGAAAAAAAATGCCTTAGACAATACAAAAAAACACTGCTGTCTAAATGAAGAGACCTTAAACAGCGCAACACGGGAGCGTTGTTTAAGCCTTAAACAACGCTCAATGAAATGCTATCTAAGAGTGTATTCAGCGCTATCTAAGATCTTATTTATATTTTTCAATTATTTCTTAATATATTTTCTGAGCAATAGTTATACACATGAACCAAAACTACCATATTCATTTGCATCACATCCAGACGATTCACGAATATTACAAAGCAATGTATCAAAAAAAGAAAGTACCAAGTGCGAATGTAAACAACTCAAGCTTATCATTACCATAATATATTATTCAGTGTGGGGCTGTCCAAGTTGCCT
The DNA here is from genome assembly GCA_003412495.2 of Echium plantagineum. Lineage (NCBI taxonomy): Eukaryota > Viridiplantae > Streptophyta > Magnoliopsida > Boraginales > Boraginaceae > Echium > Echium plantagineum. Next base: position 19,828,392 of record CM016566.1, on the reverse strand, counting down.
TTAGATAGCGTTTTTTGTTCTAGTGTTCTCTACGATGTATTATCTAAGTTCATTTTTGTACTAATGTTTGTGTTGTAAAAATACTCAATTCCAATTAATAACAAATTAACTTTGTTAAAATGTAATTTTCGTAGTGTCAAAAGGGGAGATTTATAAGTAATTGGTGTATGCATCTGTCAATATGAATATTTTTGGAAGAAAAAGAACTTCTCAATTAAGTTTTTAAAAGTCGGATGCTCTGAGTACGACTTGTTCATAACCGTCCAAACAATGTAACAATAATGTCAAATTATTAGTACCCTAGATACAGACATGAAGAAGATGTTTAATTAATTTAGTTTTGCACGTTATTTAACTTAGATTGTTGAGATTTGGACAACTTATTATTGAATTGATTTTGTTTTATGACCAATTCTAACACGCTTTCGAAATCTTTTTTTTTGATAGTTAATGCAGTAATTAATGCAAGAGTTTAGGAGTGGGACTCCAACATAATATCACGATTACAGTTCATATGATAGGAATTAAAACAGCTAATCGAAAGATCAAATAAGTTTTCAAAACATCCTACATTCGTAGGGAACCAAAAGATGTTGCAATTTGTCTTCAAAACTTTCTCTTTCTGATGTCTCCATTCTTCATTGTTGCAAATTTCCTTGAAGTGCTTAGTCCAAATCTGAGAAGTGAAGGAATCAGTGACCAAAAAAAATTATGATGCATAAGATGATCCATGATGTAGAATATTGTGAAAATTATTTCACCGAAGGAGACCATGTCAAGAGACGAGCTCTCCTCATTAGTTGTCATAATATTGCCTCCTTTGAAGCAATGCCTTTTTCCTTTAAGATTTAATGAAACTCTCCAGCAGGGAGTAGGATCATTAGATGTTCCCAAACAAATTTTTGTGTCTCTTCGATTACATGATCTAGGACACGGATTCATTCCAATTGGGCAGCAGTTGTTGTAGATCATATTTGAATAGTTTTTCCGAGAAATCTGATTACTTTTGGGTTTAACTCGAATTATAGTGGCTTTCTTCCATTCCATGACGATAGTCTCTTGCATGGTCAAGGTGCATGAAATCGATGGAATTTTGCCATTGAAGATAGCTTGGTTTCTAGTAATCCAGATCGACCAAAGAGTACAACAAAAATTAAAGAGTTCATGAAGACCAGTGTGCTTGTTTTTATTTATAAAGTTGTTAAACAATGTTGTGATTGTTTTAGTTATGTTATTTGTAAAGATAAGATGTTGTTGATTTCTTCTATTCCATAGTGTTGTTGCAAAGGGACATTTAGTAAACAAGTGGTCGCTAGTTTCCTCTTCTAATTTACATAAAATACAAGTGGTTGAGATGTTTTTATTCGTTCTATTTTTTATAAGATTAGTTGTGGGGAGCCTATTTAAGAGGATTCGCCACAGAAAAAATTTGATTTTTTCGGGTAAATTAAGCTTCCAAAGTTTATCCCAAGTAGTGGTGTCGATGTTTTTGCAATTACTAGGAGTTTTATCTTCAAAGTTGTGATTTTTTTTAAGATTGGTGTATATCATTTTAGTGCTAAATTTGTCATTTATGAGGCACTTAGTGTCCTCTCCCGAATGTATTTTAATCTGTAGAATATTTTTACATATATTGACGGGGAGAATTTTGCATAGTAGTGGATAATTCCATTTGTTGTTATTTAGGATTAACTCCGATACTTTTATAGGATGTGTATGAGGTTGGTATTCAATATTCAATAACTTAGCAAGTGGAATAGGATGAATATCGGGGATCCAGTGGTCATTCCATATGTTAACTTGTTGACCATTTCCAATCTTAAAAATCATGTTATCATTTATGCATTTGATACCTTGATAGAGTCCTTTCCAAGAACTGGATGAATTGTATTTAATAGTCGAGTTGGTGGGATCTGTTTTGGGATAATATTTTGATTTAAGGATTTTACTTAAGGGTATATTAGGGTGATGGATGAGTCTCCAGCTATTTCGGGCAAGAAGGGCTAGGTTAAATAAATGAAGGAATTTAAAATTAAGTCCCCCTTCATTTTTATCCCTGCAAAGAAATTCCCAATTAACCCAATGTATGTTTTTGTTGTGTTGACCGCCCCACAGAAAATTGGCTAGTAGTTTATCTATTTGTTTGATAATTTTAAGCGGGAATTTATAGATTCCCATAGGATAAACAAGTATGGAGTTTAAAACACTTTTGATTAATGTGGTTTTCCCAGCGAAATTAAGAAATTTAGTGTTCCAACTGTATATTTTATTTTTGATTTTGTCTATTATGTCAGTAAAGATTTTTGTTCTATCCGAGTTAATATCCAGGTTAATACCAAGGTAGTTCCCAAAGAGGTTACTTTCTTTGATTTTTAGATGATTGAGGAATTCATTTTTTTTTCCAGTAGGGGTATTAGGACTAAAAGTGATGGTAGATTTTTCTAAGTTAATAATTTGTCCCGATTCATTGCAAAAGTCGATCATAGTTTTGGAGAATGTTTTAATACTATTATTATCGAGATGTATGAAAAAATAGCTATCATCGGCAAACAAGAGATGTGTGATAGATGGGCCGTTTCTTGCTATGGATATACCGTTGATATTTCTATTATTATGCTCTTGAGCAAGGGAGGCTGAAAGTGCCTCAGAGCAGAGTGCAAAGAGGAGGGGTGAAAGTGGGTCTCCTTGGCGAAGCCCACATTCAGGTGTGAAAGTTGTGGTAGGATGTCCATTCACAAGAATGGAGTATTGAACAGTCGTAATACATTCTTTGATAAGATTGATCCAATGGGGAGGAAATTTCATTTTATGTAGGATATGTAGTAGGAAATTCCAGTTTACTCTATCGAATGCTTTGCTCATATCTATTTTAATAGCTGCTAGACCATTCTTTTTATTTTTTGATGTACGAATGGTATGAGTGAGTTCTTGAGCCATAAGAATGTTATCTTGCGAGCCCCTTCCAAAGACAAAGCCGTTTTGGAAAGGGGAGACAAGATGGTTAATGTTATGTTTAAGTCTATTAACTAGTACTTTAGAGATTATTTTGTAATAAGCGTTGCAAAGGCTGATAGGTCTAAAGTCTTTAAGTAAGATAGGATTGTTTATTTTGGGTATGAGCGTGATAAAAGTGTTGTTTATCTCTTTAAGCATGTGTCCATTATTGAGGAAGTCAAGGATTGCTTTATAAACATCTTCCTTGATAGTATTCCAGTTTGTTTGGTAGAACTCAGCCGGAAAGCCATCAGGACCTGGAGATTTCGACTTTGGCATTTGGAAAAGTGCAATATCTATTTCTTCAGGTGTGAAAGGTTTGTTGAGCTGGTGAATTTGTGTAGGAGATAGAAATGTTTTAATATTGTTAATGGAGGTGGGAGTTGAATTTTCAGGGTTGGTTTTTTTGAAAAGGTTTTTGAAATAGCTTAAACAGAGATTGGAAATTTCTTTTTGGGAAGTTAAAATATCTCCAATATCATTTTTCAGTTCTAAGATAGAATTGATTTTATTCTTGTGTTTTACTTGTGCATGAAAGAATTTGGTATTACAATCATTTTCAAAGACAGATTTAGTTTTGGCGCGTTGCTTCCAATAGCTAGATTCAAATTGTAAAAGTAGGTCGAGTTGTTTTTTAGTTGCTTCGTTGGTGGCTAAGTTATTATTAATGAAGGGGTGTGTCTGAGTAGATTCAAGTTTGGCTTGTAAAGAGATAATATTTTGAAAGATGTTACCGATTCTGTTTTTATTCCAAGTTTTAATAACATTTTTTAGGTGTTTTAATTGATTTATAAGTTGGAAGGTTGAGGATCCAAGATCAGAGTGTTGGAAAGGAAGCCAGTTTTTTTTAAGAATAGAAGGAAAATCTTGATGATTAAGGATAAAGGTTTCTAGTTTAAAAGGACGAGGGGTGTTGTTATTATTATAGTTAGTGTTAATTACTAGAGGTCCATGATCAGATCTTTGGATAGGCAGGGTATTACAGAGTGCGTTAGGAAAGGCAGAGGCCCAATCTAAATTATACATAGCACGATCTAGTTTTTCATATATAGTTTTACCTTTTCTTTTACCGGACCAAGTATAATGACATCCTGTGGTAGGAAGGTCATCTAGCCCTATATAATTTATTAGGTTAAGGAGATGTTGGGCTCCTAGAATGTTTTTTAAGGGTTTAGGAAGTTTTTCATGATAATAAATGTATTGATTAAAATCCCCACAGAGGAGTATAGGATCATTGATAAATGGAAGTAATAAGTCTTGAATTTTATTCCAAGTAGTTTCCCTAAGAGATGTGTTAGGATTACCATATATGCAGCCAAGGTACCATTTTTTGTTTAGTTCTGTTTTAATTTCAAATAATAAAATATTTTTGTCAAGGATTATAGTTTTATGATTAATATTGGAAGAAAATCCGATCCACAAACCTCCACTATGTCCCAAAGCATCAACACCATAGGTAATAGGGAAATTAAGTTTTCTTAATAGAATATTTGCTTTATCAACGGAACATATAGTTTCGCTTAGAAAACAGATATCCGGGTGATAGCGTTTTAGAAGCGCTATCAGAAAATGAACTGTAGCGGGTTGACCTAACCCTCTACAGTTCCAAGCAAGGATTTTCATAATCTAAATTGGGGTTGTTTTGGAACAACCACCAAAATCCTTTTAGGAGAGTAAATAAACTTAGTCATATAGTGAAGCACATTAGTCGAGCATGATTTAATTTTTGTTATAGTTTGGTAGATCTGCGTACCTTCGTTTAAGTCAGGGTCTCCAAGAGCATCCACCTCCTCCATGTTCTGGTCCATGTTCTGATTCATAGTTTGCCTTTCATCATCTTGCTCCTGCCCCATGAGTGATCCTAAGGAACTTTCATACATATCATCATCTTCTTCTCTTTTTTCCCAATTGACTGATCCTGCTTCATCTGGTGCCGGGGGTCTTTGTCTCCTTCTTTTGGGTGAGGTTCTCGGCGACTCTTCATCAAAGATAATCCAGATTCCAGGCCTTTTCCTTTTATCTCCAACCTTTGTCTTAATATTCTTGGCCAAGTTGATTTCTTCTTCCCAGATGTCTAGAGCCCGATTCTCAAATGAAGAGAGATTATTGAAGAGGAGTTCCATCACTGTCATCCCAACTCCTTCTGGAAAGTAGTAATCGAATGACCAGTGGGCTCTACAGAACATGGTTTGGAAAGAGTTGATTTTGCAAAGTATGAAGTTGGTGGTTGCTTCAAGATCCAGGATCCAATCTGGGATGTTTTGGAAAGCTCCTGAAACATCAAGGGTCTGAAAGAGATTAAGGAGACCGGAAGGAAATTCTTCGAAAGAAGTCCAGGGTCCAAAGCTTAATTGTTGCACTGTATCAGGATCTTCAAGACTTTGGATGGAGTTTGTGAAATTTTTTATTTTATGAGCTACGCAACTCTTCCAATGGTCTTTAGAAATAGCCACTACCCCATCAATAGCAAAAGACATCTGCGCTTTCGAAATCTTAGTTTTATTAAGATTGATAACTAATAAGCCAATCTAGCTAGCTGTAGATATTGATGATATTAGGAGTCCATGCCTAGTCTAATGTCCCAAATTATTTGACGCGTTTCCTATCCAAAATTCATGCTTTATATGACATTTGCCTAATCCAGTTGCAAAATCATGTCACAAAATACAATTGTGCAGTCGTAATAAATTTAATCGTATTTTAAATTTCTGTTGATGTGTTTGGATTGAAGTGAACTTTGTAGCGTGTAATTTTCCTTAACATAAGAGTAGATAATTACAAAGATGAAAAGAACTTTGATCAATATATTTGATTTTGCATATAAAAGGTGCGAGTTAATTGCTGGAATGGTCCAAGTAAGTTGGGGTCTGATGTAATTTGGTCCCCGAAAATGGCATTGTTGTGGAAGTTGGTCACTAAAACTGTGTATAGTGGTGCATTTTGGTCCCTAATCCGTTAACATTGACGGTTTTCAGCTTGAAAAGTGAAGTTTTGGGGCAAAAGGAAACTTTTGAGAAGTTGGTTACCTTAATGAAACTAGGGGGACAAAATGACTTAATTACCCCTTGATACACTTCTTTTTTTCTATTTCCGATTTTTGTTTCAAATTTTTTTGATTATTTTTTCAATTTTTTTCAATTGTTTTTTCTAGTACAAAAGGTTCATTTTTTATAGTTGTTTTAGCAAAAAAGTTTAGGTTTTTGGCAAAAAATATTCAAAATAAAAAAGGTTCGGTTTTGGTAATTTTTTGGCAAACAACTATCATAATAAAAATCGACTATTGTTTTCAAAACCGAAACTTTATCTAAAACAACTATCAAAATCCAACTCTTTTTACTAGAGAAAAAATAAAAAAAATTGAAAAAAATCAAGAAAAAGAAAGTGTTCAAAATATTGGAGGGGTAATTTAGTCATTTTGCCCCTCCAAGTTTCATTAAGGTAACCAACTTCTCAAAAGTTTTATTTTTGTCCCAAAAACTTCACTACACACGCCGAAAATCATCAATGTTAACGAATCAGGCACCAAAATGCACCATTGTACACACTTTCAAAACCATTTTCACAACAATATCAGTTTCGAGGACCAAACTACACCACGTCCTCACTTAGATAAAGTTAGCTATCTTAGCTATTGAGATATGTTAGCTCAAGTAATCCAATTCAAACCTACCCACCCCTATTTAATTTATTATTTAATTTTCTTTGTATTTATACTTAAGAATATAATAGTTTCTAACATAACGTCTTTGGTTTAATTGCTTTTTAGTGATTACATCCAACGTGTTTTAATAGATAAAACATATAGGCAAGAATGAAAGTACGGAATGTAAATACAATAAAACACTTGGAATTAAATAAAGGGCAAATGGCTTCTGACATCACTCATGTTTAAAAAAAAAGCCAGTTAAATCACTCATGTTTCAAAAACGCCAGGTAGATCACTAACGTTTGAAAAGTCACTCATTCGGGTCACTCCATCAGATTTTTGAAGGGTATTTCTATCCAAACACATTTTTTCCTCTCACAATCACCCAATTTACAATTTTTTCGATTTCTTTTTTGTTACTTTTTTCGATTTTTTCTCGATTTTGTGATTATTTCTTGATTTATTTTCGGGATTTTTTCGGAAAAAAATCGAAAAAAAATTTCCAAAAAGAAATCGAGAAAAAATCAAAAAAAATATCCAAAAAGAAATCGGAAAAAATTGTAATCTCAGGATTGAGGTCAATGTGCTAATAAAGAGTTAAATTGGGTGCTTATGAGAGGAAAAAATGTGTTTGGACAGAAATACCCTTTAAAAATCTGATGGAGTGACCCGAATGAGTGACTTTTTAAACATTAGTGATCTAACTGGCATTTTTGAAACATAAGTGATCTAACTTGCCTTTTTTTTTCAAACGTGAGTGATGTCAGAAGCCATTTACCCTTACATAAAAGATTTGAAGGTCAAGACACCAAAATTTTAACGTAACATTCCAAATAAAGTGTTTAGGAATCCACAGGTAAAGTCATCAAAATGTTTTTACAAATTAATGGAAGGAATACATAATGCAGATGAGTATTAGATACTCTCATAATAGTTGTAGTAAAATTAGAATAGGCATAATTTCTTTTGGCCTCCTAAACTATCCGAGAGTTTTCGGAGAGGGCCTCATCTATTCTTTTTTTTTTAAATACGTGACTAAACTATCATTCTTTTTGATTTGTTCCATATTTTGTATATTGTTGCCAAATAATTCAATTTAGCCTCTTGTTCGAAAAAATGATAATTCAATCCCTTAATTGAAAAGAGGAATTTCGAAAGCATCTGAATAGTTTTGGGGGCAAAAAAAAAGTCATTAATATATAACAAAACTCACAAGCTGTTGGTGCAAATATAAACCAAACTCTTCGACCTCCTTTTACAAGACCAAGAGAACCTCATTTTCAAGAATGCATGCCCTTCAAAAAATCTCCACATTGATTTGAGTTCTCCTCCACATAATACCAAAATACAAAAACCTCGACGAGCCATATACGCCCAGATAATAAACCAAATGTGCCAAATGTATACGAAGTACCAGATGCACCAAAAATAATAAATGTGGCTTTGAATCAGATGTTTCACTATAATGAATATTTAGCAAGCTTAAACAATGTTGAAAGTTGTTGTGAGGAATCTCCTTCGTAAACATATTAGCTGAGATATGTGTTGTACCCACTTTGTTTACCTTAATCCTCTTCTCATTTATTTAAAAATGATATCTCACACCAATGTGTTTGATGCTCTTATAGTGAATTTGATCCTTGGTTAAGCATATCTTACATCAATACTTGTATCATGATCATGATGTAGCCCTAAATCACAACCCATTCAATAGCATTCAAACCACTAATTAATCATAATGTAAACTAATGACATTTAACTCTTGAAAAGTTACGATATAAACAATTTAATGCTACACAATAATAGTTTTATATGTCCAATAAAATTGCAGCTAGTTTAAAATTTGTGTGAATCGACCCTGTCATTACAATAAACATTCTGAAAATTGGATCGTGCAATTCTGAAATTATTTGTACTCTGTATACAACACATGCACACCAATAAATTACACAACCACTCATAATGCTAATTTTACATTCAATATAAAATTATATTATAACTTTTTTTCCAACAATCTCTTCCTTTCTTTGAATTACACCAATGATCATAAAATGATTTTTCAGTGATAAATATATTATATTTGACTCCTTCCTTCTATTTGGTTGGATGATAGAATTATTATTGCACATGCATATGGATATATGTGTCTATCATCAATTCATATAATGAAGAATCAATTAAGTAATAAGCATCCATGGCCATGCATACTTAGGCCAAGTGGCCAACTAACACAAAAATTAAAAGGTCAACTCAATTAGATAAAGACCCTTTCTATGATCGTTCCTCTAATGGCTCCTCCTATACCTCATTTCATAAAAAATACGATGAATAATACACAATTTCTAATTTCTTTAGCCAATTTGTGTCATAATTTGCGTAAATTAGTTAGTGAATTTTGAGCCTCCCAGCCACCAAATTAAATAACTCCCATCGGTACGGTTATAGCTGGGGTCATCATATGTTGAGAGAACACATATCTTATTAATGTACAAGGCACATTTTGCCTTCTTTCTTCTCCTATAATTGAGAAATTTGGCAGATTACCACACTTTGGGGACCTTATTTGGGAGAATGGACATAACTTTTTTAATTAAGAAAATACCAAACATTTGCACTGAACGGACTAAACTGCCCTTAAAAAAATCTAATATAAATACACTATTATCTCTTTCATCATTATTACTACACAATTCTAGCAAACTTCTCTCTACATCCCCTTTCTCTCTCGATCTCCTCTTTCTCTCTCGATCTCTTCCGCTTATTCAATACATACTGCCCACCTTATTGACCGGAATCTGTTGCTTCAATCCATCCTTGTGAGTAACATTTATTTTTTGGGCATTTAAAGATGTAAAGTTTGAATCTTTTTCAATTTAGTTGAGTTAAAATCACGTTTTTCAATATAGTTGTGTTAAAAATTACGTTTTTCAATTAGTTATTTACTTATGTGTATTGAATTTTTGTTATTTGAAGGTTTTTCAACAAAAGTTTGAATCTTTACGATTTTTATGGGTATATGGGTAAGTTTGCATACTAAAAATTGTAGATCTATGTGTAAAGTTTATTTTTTGGTACTTTAACGTCATTCTTCGAACAAAAGTTTCAATCTTTAAGGTTTTTATGGGTATATGAGTAAGTTTGCATACTAAAAATTATAGATTTATGTGTAAAGTTTGTTTTTTGGTACTTTAACGTTATTTTTAGAACAAAAGTTTGAATCCTTTTAAGTTGAGCACACGACTTTGGGTTTAAATAATGTGTAAACTATGAATTTATGTTCTATGTGTGTTATGTGTATGTAATTTGAATATTTAATGTCGTTTTGTAATAAAAGTCTGAATCTTTGGGGTATTATGTTGATATAGTCTCATTTTCTAATAATTATAACACTGTATAATCAAATATAATTGATTATAACATTGTATAATAAAATATAATGGATTATAACGGTATACTAAAGTATAATCGAGCATAGCACGTTATAATGTAATATGTCATTTATGTGTAGTTACAACTCATATAATTTGTTTAATATTGAAATATGATGTTGATATAGTTGAGTTTATTATGATACATGACTCTGGGTTTAAATAATGTGTAAACTATGAATTTATGTTCTATGTGTGTTATGTGTATGTAATTTGAATATTTAATGTCGTTTTGTAATAAAAGTCTGAATCTTTGGGGTATTATGTTGATATAGTCTCGTTAGATGATTTGAATTTTAGTTTAATTATTTCAGGGTGAAGAAATTAGAGAGTTCAAGTTCTAAAGTAGCACGAGTGGCCATCGAAGAAAAGATTCTTGTTAAAGAATAGAAATCTAATTCTTTTTTATTTTATTTTTTCTATTTCACAGTTTGTTTAGTATTAATTCTATGTATTTTGTACTAATTCTAATTCACTCATCCAATTTCTATGGTTGTATCTTATTTTTGTGCAATTACTTTTTGCTAATTAATATGCAATGTTTAACATATCAATTTTTGTTAGTGTTGAACTCTGTAACATCAATTTGGTGCAAAAAATAATTGTAAAGATAAATGGTAAAGTTAAATCATGACAAATCTAAGTTCATTGTGAATTTAAACTGATTAAAACGTATTATAATAGATTATAATATATTATAATAATAGTCATAACCCAAAAAACGAGAAAATAAAATAATAATAAAAAAGAAAAAAAAACCAAAAAACTTGTCTAATACTATTAATTTTTCATTAAGGGTAAAATAGTCAGTTCACTACAAAAGTGTGATAGTTTCTTAATAAAAAAAGTTTTGTACATTCTTGCAAATAGGGTCCCCAAAGTGTGGTAATCTGCCAAATTTCTCCCTATAATTACTCATTTCCTTCTGATAAAGACAATACTTCCGTTGACTCTTAATTACTAGTTAACACCAAACCTCTTTCACTGACTTGATCGTAATATATTTTGTGTACGACCATACTTTCAGGTAACAAGTTCGACCACAACGTTCTCCCTCCAGAGCTTCTGGACCGAAGCACTAGTTAAACGTTTCTCCTCCGGAGAGAATTGTGGGAGGAGTTCCAAAACGGACCCGGACCATTAGGCAGGCACCAGTTCCGTCGAGTCCAGTTCAAGAATCAGGAGGAAACACTAATCTAGCGAATCCTTCGGTAGAGGATCAAGGGTCAGAACTCAGAACATCAAAATGAATCACTAATGGCTCTCAAATTTTGCATTTTTTTTCTTCAAATTTGTACGTTATGTGTTAATTTTAAATAATGCACATGTTGTCGCTCAAGTTACATAAGTTCTACATCGGGTCGGTCCATACATTTTTCGAGTTTAATGCGAAAATTGAAAATGAGACCCTTAGTATAACACTCCTACTAAAATTCAAATTTTCGGTAAGTCAGTTTTATTAAAAATAAATGAAATGCAAGACCAAAAACTTACACAAAATAACAACATTTTCATTCATCATTTGATCCAAATTGAGCAAATGATATAATCCGTTCTTTTTATTCATGTTTCCTGTGACATTGGGTGAACATAGTCCCAATGTATTACGGACTATAGACAGGGGATTGTTTTGGGCCTTTTTGTAAATGACCAACAATTATAGCGTTTCTAATTCGTCCCTTTTTGAGTTTCTTTCCATCATTGAATTTGAAGCCTTCACCTCATCTAGTGCCCACTAATCTAGACAATTCTTTTTTACTTTCGTATTAACAATGAAGTGAGTTTCGAACCCATAGCTTCTGGTTACTAGCCAAAACTTTCTTCACTCAGCTATTCGATTAACTCACTAAAGTAGACGATCTTGAAAATCGATTTATTGGTTTATATATTACAATATAACATAATAATACATAACTTATTCCATTCAAGGCACTTACAATAACTTATAATCTTAAAGATACAAGTACTAAGAAAGAATTTATAATCCAAGAGAATATGGGAAAGTAGTAGAGCCCAACCAACTACTTCCAGCAATAAAATTCCCAGGTGTATAAGTTTGAGCTTCACTTGAACTTGTGATCACTTTGAACCCTTTCCATTTCACCCTCCCTGAAGTAGCTGCCCCTGCCCCTGTATTCTGATACTCTCCATAAAACAATGTACTCAAAGCAAACGTACCATCCCACTCATACCATCCCGCGGGATCGATCACGTTTGTGATCGAACTCTGCATCACCACGGTTCTCGAATACGCCTTCCACGGCCTCCCGAGGAACGTAGGGAAACTCTTTTGGACCGAAACCAAGTCCGAAGTTGCACCAATTCTTGATTTTTGAATCACGATCCCTGTATTTTGGTTCGGGTCGGTCCTCCCTTGAGCGGTCACCATGTTCTTTTGCCCCGAATTAGGGCGACGGGCGTGGATATCACAATCCTGGAGGACCACGGCTGCATTTCCGAAAATGAAATCGACTGTCCCGGAAATAAAACAATTTATGAAGAATTGACGATTGGAATGTACGTAAAGAGAGTCTTGGTAGGCTATAATGTCACATTTGTAGAAAGCGGATAAATCCGACCCGACTCGAAGGGCCACGGCTTGGTGCTTGGATGGCCCCGCCGTGTTTTGAAATGTTATATCCCTCGCTAAAAATCGTTCACCCACCGCAGCTGCAATTAGTTACACAAAATAATTATTTTCTCCAATTTAAATTAATTGACGTGACATTATGTATGTTGTGACACATACACAAGTGTGATTACGACTATTAAAATTTAGATTAGTTGCATTGGCTTTTGATTAAAATAGTAGAAACGAAATCAATTATGCTACTAATCATCATGATTTGTGTCGGTAACAACTTATACTTAGAAGATTTTACAAGCATTTTATATTTGAAAAATGTGCGTGATTGAAGGAATCAAGAAAAGTGAAAGTAAACGTATGCATGATATTGAGACAAAAAAAAGTGATGACAAGAAAAATATTGCAAAAAAAAAGAAAAAAGAGTCATGATATGATTGAACATTTGAACTACAAGGAGGAATTCACGGTAATCATGTGGAGAAGAAAGCAACCAACTAAAGATAAGATATGACTTTTAAGTTTCTAATATAATTTCATGAAGTGATTATTATTTGTACTTTGATTTGTCAATTAAAGGGCAAGTCAATATTCATGTGAAGTTTTGCAATTAGACTCAAAACTTACATTGATATTCTAGTATTACCAACTAAATGTAATTACTCAAATAATTTAACAAGTAAATTCATCTTTAAATACACGACGTCCTAACGAGTTTGGAACTTTCGCATAATATATGTCAAAGATTGACAAATTACTTGGTTTAAACTACTAGAAAATATACCTATAATGGCAGGAGTATTCCGTCTCTATCTTGTATCTAAAGACAGTAGTAACAGGATCAAGACAAGATTTAATTCGTCGTTAATTCAGCATCTCTAATATGATCTCGTCGCTAATGATATTAATGATTGACAGCGACTAAACTAATCAATATGTAGATTTTCATGAATCCAGCTGCTTAGTTGAAAGGTGCATATAGTGATAGTAAAGGGGAAAAAAGTCACAATTGGTAGTGACAAATTATGTAGAATCCATTTCAGACACACAAATGGCCCCCTAGCAATCTAGAGCAACGTTTCAAAACCATACACGTAATATATTTGCAAATAGTTATAGCTAAATTATAATTCAATGATTTCATAGACAGGGACGGACGCAGAAACTAATGTAAGAGGTAGCACAATTGTTAAAATATAGAACCATTAAAAAAATCTAAAAGCCCGTACAAAAAAGTACGACGGATATTAAAAAGTTCAATTTATAATTGACCACGATGCTTTGTCATTCTTTAAAACTTCTGTATGATAGCTTCATTTGACACACAATTTAAATATATATTTTTCAATATAAACCACCAAGATATCGTTCATCATCACACATTCGGTTGCGAAGACGACTTCTTACAATATTAGAATAATAAGTTAAAAATAAAGAAAATATTGCATCAATATAACTAACTACACGAAACAAAATTCAATGCTTAACAAGTAAAATTGAACATTTTCTCTAATTCCATCTGTGTTGCTCAAATATCAAGTTACTAGTAGGCTAATAAATTCAATGAGCACAGTAATTAATCTAGTGATAAATAATATAAATAAATAAAGTTTACGTTTTTTATATATTGTACTAATGTATCATATATGGAATTTGATCGGTAAATAATGAAATAAACTAATGTATATCTTCCAAATAAATTCTATTGTACTAATATAACTAGCTATAGTCTCTGTGATTTGAGATTGGTAGTAATTTAATAAGAATATAACAGTAATTCTCATATAAAGGATAAAATAATAATCTTGAATGAAGGGTAAAATAGTAATTTTATAGGCAAAAATCAAGAGGTAGCTTGTATGTAGATCCGTCCTTGTTCATAGATAATGATTTATTTAAAACTAATTTATATTTTAGTTGTACGTAATATTAATTTGAAGAAACATTTCGAATATTTTACACCTAACAACATAGCAACAGTCTAATTAATAGAGAGCCGGTAGCTACTTATACGTTTTAAATTGTTTTCGTTTGTACCTCCACCCTAAAGATTGTTTAGTTTATTAATTTCGCTAAGATTTCGATATACAACTTCTTCTTAGTCGATTGTTAAAAATATCATTTGGACAATAGTTGATCTCAATAATTATTTGAATCAATAGTTTGTTTTATTAATTTAAGAGTATATATCATATGACAAATTTATATAGTTTCATTCTCATGTAACAAGTTATATATGATACTCTAATTGAAAGTTCGGAATTGTTGGAAGGGAAAATAAATTCTGAATGAAAATTTTAACAATGAAGTGGGTAGGAAATATAATATCCTGATATATTTTCAAAAACATATTATAAAATTTATTAGAAAGCACTCAGTTCAAATCTTAAAGAATCAAACTCATCACAATCGATATATATTTTTTGATTATTCTAATGAAGAATAAAATATTATGTTTTGATATTTTTTCAACAGAATAATTGAAGTTCTGCGGAAATCTTGCCCAGTTGACAAGATCTCAAAGAAGAAACAAAACAACAAAGCAATAGAAAGAAACAAAAGAAATTGATGGAAAAGAAATAAAATGCAGAGAAAGCTTCTAACTTTTCATTTAAACTGGAAAATCATCTTTACAAGTATATTGGATGATTACAATGAAGAGTAGTACAGAATATATATAGAGAAATGCATACAGAACTCTAACAGATTGAGTTCGATCAAGAATTAGTTAAAAAACAGTTAACTAACTGCCTCAACTAACAACTAATTATTTGACATTCTCTCTCCTGTTTTGATTGGATAGCTGGCAGCTCCTCCACGCGCCTTGCACGCTCTGATAATTCCAAACTAGCCGTTAGAGGCTGCTCATGTGATCAACACGTGTACCAGAAATCCCAAATACAAAAATCATGAACCCTAATTTAGCAATTTCAGAATAACTTGATCAACCGATTAATTAAACCATCAATCGATTAATTAGACCAGATTGCTCATATATTTTACACCCCCCCTTCAAGCTGGAGATGAAAAACATCTTTCATCCCAAGCTTGGAAGAAAGAAAGGTAAAACTGTGATGAGGCAAAGGTTTGGTAAACAAATCCGCAATCTGGGAAACAGAGGCAATATGCTGAGGTTGAATTAACCCTTTTAAACACTGATTCCGAACAATATGACAGTCTATGTCCAAGTGTTTGGTACGTTCATGAAAAACGGGATTGGAGGAGATATGAATTGCAGCTTGATTGTCACAGAAAAGTGTGATCGGGAGAGGAATAGTGATAAACAAGTCCTGGAGGAGATAAGTAATCCACATGATTTCACACACAGTAGAAGCCATACTCCTGTATTCTGCTTCAGCAGAACTTCTAGAAACTGTTGTTTGTTTCTTAGTTTTCCAGGAGATATTTGCATCTCCTAGATACACAGTAAAACCAGTTAGTGATTTCCTAGTTTGAGTGCAGGCACCCCAGTCAGCATCACTGTATGCAACAAGCTTAAAATGCTGCTGTCTGGGATAAAAAAGTCCCTTGGAAGGATTCCCTTTAAGGTACTTCAGTATATGTAAGGCAGACTTCCAGTGAATGACCTTAGGTTGCTGTACAAACTGACTTAATTGTTGTACAGAATAGGTAATATCAGGCCTGGTGAAGCCTAAATAGAGCAATTTTCCTATAATTCTTCTGTACTGTTGAACATCCTGAAAGATTTCTGATTGATCATCATATAGATTCAAACCTGTGGACATAGGAGTCTTGGCTGGTTTGCTACCCATAAGGCCTGCTTCCTGAATCATATCCATAACATATTTCCTCTGATTGAGATAAATTCCTTGGTTTGTCTGGAAGATCTCAATCCCCAGAAAATACTTAGCAGAACCAAGGTCTTTTATAGTGAATTTAGCATCCAATAACTGTTTGATAGCAGATATCTCCTGAGCTGAATCTCCCATTACCAGTATGTCATCCACATACACTAGTAGTGCTGTGAAAGAAGTAGGAGTCTTTTTAACAAAGAGGCAATGATCATTAGAGGACTGTGTATATCCAGAATCCTTAACAGTCTGAGTGAAGATGTGATTCCATTGCCTACTAGCCTGTTTTAGGCCATAAATGGATTTATTTAAAAGACAGACCTTATTTCCTGTCTTTAAACCTGGAGGGGGCTGCATATAAATGATTTCATCCAGAGGACCATGGAGGAAAGCATTGTTCACATCCATTTGATGAACATGCCAGCCTTTTCCTGCTGCTATTGCTAAAAGAAGCCTGACTGTTACAGACTTAGCTACAGGGGAAAAGCTATCTGTGTAGTCCTCCCCTTCCTTTTGTGTATAGCCCTTAGCAACCAACCTTGCTTTGAATCTTTCCACACTGCCATCTGCCTTTCTCTTGATTTTGTATACCCACCTACAACCTATAGGTTGTTTTCCTTGAGGCAAATCAACCAGCTGCCAAGTATCATTATTCTGCAAAGCTTGTAGTTCCTGATTCATAGCATCTACCCATCTATTTGAACTGCTTGCTTGTCTATAAGAACTGGGCTCTGCATCATCTGCTAAGTTAGCCAAAAAAGCTTTATGCATAGCAAGATTATTGGGCAATTTAGTAAAAGGAAAGATATCAGGGATATGAGGAGAAGTATAGTTAACAGAGTCAGAAACATGATTAGTAACATAATCATTCAGCCAAGATGGCTTAGTAGACTTCCTTTTTCCATTTCTAATGTCATTATGTGTAAGATTAATATCTATATCTAAATCATCAAAATCAGAATCATCATCAACAAGAACAGAATCAGGTTGTTTAATAGTAGAATAGGGAAAGATGTTTTCATGGAAAACAACATCCCTTGAAACCTGGCATTGATTAGTGAGTAGATTGAAGACTTTGTATCCTTTTTGTGTAGCAGAGTATCCTATGAAGATAGCTTTGTATGCCCTGGGTGCTAGTTTGTCTGTATTAGGTGCAGTTTGTGTAGCATAGCACAGACATCCAAAAGCTTTCATGTGATTGATATCTGGCTTTTTTTGAAATAAGACCTCATAGGGAGTTTTCCATTGTAGAGTGGATGTAGGAAGTCTATTAATGATATATGTGGCTGTCAGAACTGCTTCTCCCCAAAACCTTTTTGGTAAAGAAGCCTGAAACAGTAAAGCTCTTGTGATTTGCAGAATTTGCTTATGCTTTCTTTCAGCCCTTCCATTCTGCTGTGGGGTGTATGGACAGGAAGTTTGGTGTATGATGCCAAGATCAGTAAAGAGTTGATTGCAATCTTTATTGAGAAACTCTGTGCCATTGTCTGACCTGAAAATTTTAACCCTGCTATTAAACTGTGTCTTAACCATGTTTAGAAACTGTTTAATAGTCAAGTGAAGATTACTTTTATCCTTTAACATGAAGGTCCAAAGACCTCTTGAAAAGTCATCCACTATAGTTAGAAAATAACAGTTTCCAGAGTATGTAGGAGTACTATAGGGTCCCCATACATCTGAATGAACAAGATCAAAAGGCATAGTGGACTTATCAGTACTCAAAGGAAATGGCAGTCTTTGCTGCTTAGAAAGAGGGCAAATATCACACACATAGGGAGTTTTACTAGAAAGCTCTTTTTCATTGATATTCAGGTGTCTCATTACATCAAAAGCACAGTGCCCTAGCCTATAATGCCAGATTTTACACCTATTCATATCATGAGTATGATCTGAGCTAACAGAATTACAGAAAAACTTGCTGAAATTAGGAAAATCATGCTGAAAAATGTTAATTCTCTGTGCAGAAAAGGAGTCCTTATTCAGAACATATATGCCTTTAGTTTGGTAAGCTATTCCAACAATGCTCCTAGATTGTTGGGCCTGCAAAACACAGAAATTGTCAGTAAAAATGAAAAGAATCTGATTATTCTTAATACATTGATTTACTGATAACAGGTTATACTTAAAAGAAGGAACATATAGACAATTATATAAAGTGAGGTTATTAGGAAGAGTGATGTTCCCTTGTTGAACAATTTGCTGAGAGATTCCATTTGGGAGTGTGATGTGAGTGCTTGTGGTTAGACTACTTAGATTATTGAACATAGTTTTGATGCAACACATGTGTTTAGAGGCACCTGTGTCAATAATCCAAGTAGAATCTTGATCACTATTGTATTTACAAGCACTCATACCTGCAAATTCATCAAACTGTGCATAGTTGATCACTTCTGAGCTGTTCTGTTTACTGGCCTCTTTCATTTTGGTCAGCTCCTTTTGCATAGACTCCATTGTACTCATCATGGTGGCAATTTGAGATTCACTGCCTCCATCATTATCCTTGTCAGATTGCACTTGGTTAGCATTGTAGCTTCTTGATCCTTCATTGATTCTGTTTGAAGCAGAATTGGCCCCTTTGTTTGCAAATCTGTTGTTTGCATTCTTGAACCTAGGGTTCCTGCTAACAAAACCTTCAGGGTATCCCTTGAGTCTGTAACACACATCTCTGGTATGCCCCTTGATACCACAGTACTCACATTTAGGGATAACTTTTTCCTCCCATTTTCTTGGATCTCTTTTCATATCAGTATTAGGTTTTATGAACATGGCAGATTGGCCCTCTGCACTGCCTGTGTAGTTGGAGTTGTTGCTTCCATTAGGCTTCTTTTCAATTTGAGAAACCTTATTGTAAGCTTGATCCAGAGTTGGCCAAGGCTCAGTAGTCAAGATTTGGTCTCTAGTTGCCTCATATTTGCTATTCAATCCAAGAAGAAATTGCATAAGTTTCTTCCTTTGGTCTTTCTTGGCACTTTCAGCAAAGTGACAGCAAGTACATGTTGCATTGCAGGTACATACTACTGGAGGCTCAAGTTCAGCATACTCATCCCAAAGCCTTTTGAGCTTAGAGTAATAAGCAATCACACTCATATTACCTTGATTACAGGAGGTAAATTCCTTCTCCAAATGGTACAGTTTTGGTCCATTTGTCACACCATATCTGGATGTTATCTCTTCCCACAAGCTTTGTGATGTGGTTGTGAATTCAAATTGATCCCTCATGCTGGGAGAAATCCCATTCAGTATCCAGGATGTAACCATACAATCAACTCTTTTCCACATATCATATATGGGATTTGAAGCTTCTGGTTCATAGAACCTGCCATCTATGAAGCCCATCTTATGTTTTGCATATAGTGCTCTTTTGATGGCTCTGCTCCATACAACATAGTTGTTTTCTGTGAGATCAGTACCAACAATCTTCATTCCAGGATTATCACTGCTGTGAAGATACAGAGGTCCTTTGAGCAGATTGGGATTGTCATAGATGTCAGTCCTCTCTTCAAGAGGAGGCATCTGATTGCTGCTATGAGCTTGATCTGTTTCTTGAGCCATGTTTCTTGTTGTTCGACGGGAATACACAATAAGATTTGGATCCTTTAATCGCTCTGATACCATGCGGAAATCTTGCCCAGTTGACAAGATCTCAAAGAAGAAACAAAACAACAAAGCAATAGAAAGAAACAAAAGAAATTGATGGAAAAGAAATAAAATGCAGAGAAAGCTTCTAACTTTTCATTTAAACTGGAAAATCATCTTTACAAGTATATTGGATGATTACAATGAAGAGTAGTACAGAATATATATAGAGAAATGCATACAGAACTCTAACAGATTGAGTTCGATCAAGAATTAGTTAAAAAACAGTTAACTAACTGCCTCAACTAACAACTAATTATTTGACATTCTCTCTCCTGTTTTGATTGGATAGCTGGCAGCTCCTCCACGCGCCTTGCACGCTCTGATAATTCCAAACTAGCCGTTAGAGGCTGCTCATGTGATCAACACGTGTACCAGAAATCCCAAATACAAAAATCATGAACCCTAATTTAGCAATTTCAGAATAACTTGATCAACCGATTAATTAAACCATCAATCGATTAATTAGACCAGATTGCTCATATATTTTACAAGTTCAAATTCAAAAATATCAAACATATAAAAATTTAAAGTGTAATAGTAGTGATATTTTAGAAACCGAAAGGAAGTAAAGAGTAGTTAGAAGGTGGCGTTCGTTGACGAAAAGAGTCTTCGATTCTGAAGGATTTGGAAACTGACATTTATGCTTCCAAACAAAAACACTATGGATATTCTATATTTATTTATGTCCAAACAATTAATAAATGCTTTTTCGATTATTGTACCTAATTGGCCCATTGGTTGACGTTTTCTGGAGAAAAAAGGTGTGGTAACTTGAACAAACGAACAACATAAGGCCGGTAGACAACTCACAAGAATACAAATACTAACAACTCATAATAATTAAGTTAATTTTAATAAGGTATATGAGTAATCAAATAGTCTAATAAAAAAAATTATATGAGTAACCAAGTTCTAGTTCAAAACTCACCTAACTCATTGCTAATTATCAAAATAAATAGAAGTAAGATACACTTTAAGTTCAGATAATCTGCAATATATATTTCTAGCAGTAAACTAGGATTGTTTTAGTTAATAAATTACTTACATTATATATATACGTGTTATATTAATTTTAATTTTAGGAAGAAAAGACAGTAAAATTTGAGATTGTTGACTAAGAAGTTGAGTCCCTAGTAACACCTCATCTCCGAGTTTTATATTCATTAGATGTAATTCTTGTTGTTAATTTATAAAATTAAATAAAAAGATTATATGTCTTTAAATATGATTATTTCCGTTTTTTTAGTTATCGTCGTTTTAAAATTTTGACACAATAATTAAGGAAGTCATATAATTTATTTGTATACTCTTATTTATTATAGGAATAAACAATAATATTCAAATTTCAAGACAAAAATACAATTTATTTTCATTTAATGACAAAGTCATAATATAGGAAAACTAAATAAAAAGGTGCCTTAAAATAAATTGTGAAATGATAAATAAATAAAAACAAAAAAAATTGATAGAATGACAAGTAAGAAAACACTGAAAGAGTAAATAGTATCATCAAATCCAATTAATGAAGAAACCATTATTGAGGAGTATTAATACCATGCATCAACTACTATTATTTGTTTCTTATGAAGAAACCATTAAATTCAATCAATGATCAAAGCCATTAATTACTAATAAACCCATTTCATAAAAGGAAACCAAACTGCACCTACATAATCAATGATAAATAGAAAAATAGAAAATTTAACTTTAATAAACAAAAATATTCAGAGTTAATCGAATAGTTTAATGAAAAAAGGCTCTTGTTAATAGTAATAAAAAAGTTTGTTGATCTGAAACTCATCTAATTGCTAATTATAAAAAAAAAAAAATACACTCAAGAAATATATAAAGATTATGAGTTATTATCCTTGTTTCGTTCAATATCATATTTTTTGTTATGATATTTTTGAAATGGTTCTAATGAGTAGGTCATTGTTGTACTTTAATTTGGTTCCCGTAAATGATATTAATGCGCAAAAGGTCTGTTACATAGACCATTTATGCACCCGTCAACAACTAACATGACCGTTACTTTAAGAATCATTTATGCTCCCGCTACACAGTTACATATACTATTTGTGCATTAATATCACTTGTTACTAAGACAAAATGCAACAGTAATAAACCGGCTAGTTAGTTAGATTATTTCGACAATTACTTATTTTTTGTTGAGATTATTATGTTTGTCATCTTCTTAACTTTTACTTTTAGAATAAAGAATACGTGTGTCGCAACTATTTAATACTTAATAAAAGACAAAATATATTTGAGGAAATTATAGGAACTTACCAACTGTTGCAGAGTTGAAGGTTGTGCTACCATCCACCACATTCTTGCTACCAGTAATAATGGTGGTGGTTCTTCCATCTCCCAAGAACATAATATTCGTCTTCCCCTTCGGCACGTCCACATTTTCCTTATATACCCCTGCCTTTATCCTTATCACGTACCTTTTACTACTCTTTTCCGGCGCCTTCGCCACCGCTTCCGCCACCGTCTTATAGTTCCCACTACCGTCTGCCGCCACCACAACATCCGGTGTCACGGTGGACGATTGTAGGAGCCGCCTATCTCCGGCGGACAACCACTCGGGCCACCCACCGGATGAGCTCTCCTCCTTCAACTTCCTCCCCAGCATCTTTTCTTGATTTGCAATGTCAGTATTAGTCATATTACATATCATGGCTAATGCATTACTACACATTTTTTCGACCTTTTTTTGGCCGGCGAGTAACGCCTTTCGAACGTCCTTATCAGCGCCGTCGTGAGAGAACCCGTCAATGCACGTTTCCGGGTTCGTCATGGCCGCGCTGAGGAGCGTCTTGAGATCATCTGCATGTTTTTTGAGTGATTTCTTGGTTGGATAAAGCTCAAGGTCTTCTACCGCCTTCTCGAGCTCATCGAGAGTTTCGTCTATCGTCTCCAGACAATCGTTTAAAGCTCCCTTTTCACGTTTCGTGAGTTTCTTCTTCTTGAGGATTTTTTGGATGACCTCGTAGTTCTTTCGTACTACTTTGATTGTTATGTTTAGGGATAATTCAATGACGTCTTTTTGGGACGAGACTTTTGTGCTCGTCAGCTCTGGCTCCTGAGCCAGAGCCGAGTAGCATAATTCGGGGTATAGTGTGGATTCACATGAGGACTTGAGGATGAGATGAGCTGATGTGAGCTCTAGTTTTGCATAGGAGTTGTCGTTGGACTCGACTCCAACTACAACTCCAGGAATTGTGGAAAGAATAAGGAAGGAAGCGAAAATGGATATGAATATTTTGTTCATTTTGTTGGTTATTGCAGTATCTCCCTCTGGGTGAGTCATATGTTTGATAAGAAATGTGAGGGGATAATTGTTTGCGTGAGGGAGAGGAGGGGTGAAGAGGAGGAACGAACTCGTGGGATTATATAGTGGATCATGATCGATATTATGAAAAGTCTAAGTACAACAATTGTTTCTCTTGTGTGTATTAGTCGCCAAAAACGACAACGGAGTCTCATCATTATAAAAATTTAATTATTCCGCATTATAGAATGAGAAAACTAAAGTATTATCGACTTTTTCTTTCAGTTAATTTGATATTTAAGGATTTTGAAGTGTTTATTACTATGTATCAAATGGTTACAATGTAATATCCATAATTGATTATATATGATTAATAGAGGCAAACAACATGATAAAGATGATAAAAAATGAAATGGATGCTCTCTTACACCGGAAGTAAGAGTTTCTTGTTTTCTTATTCGAATTTTTTCTTATGTTAAAAATGTAATTATTTATCAAGTATTTATACTCTATAAATTGACTTGGTTGACTCATTATATATTGAGTATTATTATCAAAATGCATCAGTTAATAAGTGGCTACGTATATAATATCAAATCTCCTAACCTCTATGCAGCTAATATTATTATTAACCTTGCTTGGAGTTTATATATTTCAAGTGATTTTATTGTATCCCGTACGAAAAAAGCAAATCTAAAAAGTTGGAATACCATGTAGTAATAAAAATGTATATTAATGTATAATTTGTACACCATGGTTAATTAAAAAAATAATCATTTCATTTACATCATCTCTTAATTAAGGAAGGTTGTTTTCTTAAATATATGAGATACCCGGCCGGTGCATACTCGTTATGCATTGAGTACTTAGTCGATTTCGGGTTGATACGTGTAGTAGAAAGTTATGATCATATTAAGATTTGTTCTCCTAATATTTCTTTAAAGTATTATTATTAATTAATACATTTGAGAGAAATTTTTTTAGGAGAACCGTAACCAGTCCAATGCATGTAATATATAAACCGCAAATTAAACAATGTATCATACGGCCAGAAAAAGTTCAATTATGCTACCAACTCAACCATTCTGGTCATGAATTTAGGGCTGTTAGCAAACGTATCGATTCGAAAAAGCTCGGACTATTTGGCTCGAAAAGGTGCGGCTCAAAATTTGGATCTGGTATCAAATATCAAACCAAACGTTGAGGTTGAGTATTTTTCAAAATGAGCCAAACCGTTTGTAAAGGTTCAGCTCGATTACTATATATGTATTTAATGTTATAATCATTATCAACCCACATATATTCCCTTCTATGTACTCATCTCATTCTTTCATCTCCACTCTCCAGATCGCCCCTCCCCCTCGTCCATCTCTCATCTCTTCTATTCTCAAAAGCCGTTCCCTCGCTCACCCTCATGAGGCATGACATCACTCATCCACATCAATTCTCCAAACTCCCTCCCCTCCCCCTCACCTTTGTTTATATAATTGTAGCTCCAATTACGATTTCAATTGTTATTTTCTCGGTTTTTTTATTCATATAAGGTTTTTATTTTTTATTTTTTCTTCCAATGGTTACCAAGCCAAACGTTTTCGAACGTGTTCGGCTCGAACCTTCAAACTGAACACAAGAGCCAATTTTTAAGGTTTGACCATACAAATGTGTTTGGCTCGAAAAGATTTGACCTCTCAAACTTCAAACTAAACTTCCATATATTCGACTCGATTCAATTCGATTACAGCCCTAGTCATGATGCAATAATGTTATGATCGTGTATATATATGATGTACATGGTTTCACATGTAACTGACTATCAATGACATCAGGATATTTGTCGCCTTATTATTAGGAAGTTGTATGTGTACTTGTATATGTTGTTATGTTAATGAAAACCTACTTTGTGTTAGATGTGTCTTTTGTTCATATTCAATTCATTATCGTGTTAGGTGGTACTATTATCATCTACGTCAATCATATTAGATTACTAATACAATTAATTTATTAGATTACTCTAAAAAATATAGAACGGCCTTAGAAAGTGTCGGTCATAAATGAGAGATTGGGGCAAGATTAAGAACATAATTGCACACTATTAGTGGATAGGTATCATATGCTTATATAGTAATAACGCAAGTTGTAAACAACTTTGTTGGATAGACATCATGAAAAGCGTAAAGAAAGTAGTCCTAGTGTCCTACTATTCAAGGAAAAAAGAAAGTGGCTCAACGTACTCGCATATTACAATGGCCAAAAGCGACGGATCATTGTCTATATTTTAGCTTCAGCCTATCTCACTTATTTATGTTTTAAATATCCCGCCTCTCATCTACAAACAAAAAAATAAATTTTTCAGTACAATCATTTATTTTGTCATTAATGTTCGTGTTAATTTAGTCATGTGTTAAAAACGTAATTATTTTCGGAGTACACATAGTAAGTAGATGGAGATTTTTAAAACATATATGTTTCAAAATGTACATATCAATCACCTATGTTTCAAAATATATCATATTTAGTCTCGCACGTTAATTTTTGTTAAGTACGTGTTAGGAGAGTTGTGATGAACTGAAAATATTTTAGAAGCATAGGTGATTGGTGCAACCATTTGCCCTTACAATAATATAATCAAAAGGATTTTCATAGCCTAAAAAAAAAAAAAAGGATTTTCATAGCCAAGATCGAGCTATCTAGTATAAAGATGTAGTGTACGTTTTTTTCAAAATTCAAAATGAGTGCGATGCAAAGGTAAACTTATTATTTCATTGGGGTAAATCATTGGTAATTTTGAACATTATCCGTGAATCATGGTAGTCTAGTGGATCGGAGTAATAAATATTATTTTCCTATTGTGAAAAGTGAAAGTGCGACTAAATATTCACAATCGATAAGAACACACCAATACAAAATCAACTTCTAGAAATTATATCGTTTTCACCTTCATACTAACAATTCCGGTAGACTCAAAGTCGTGGTTTTATGCTTGAGAACCAGGGCAAGTGATATACATGTAAAATCGACTTTGTATCATTTCATATCTTGAATAAAATTCAGGCGAAGTATTCGTTGCTTAGTCAAATAAATGGTAAGGTGATTGGTAAGATCATGTGTTAAAAATTTGTTTGAAGACATAATTTTGGATAATAAAATATAGAAACCTTTTGCAAATTAAAAGAAACGTTGTAAATATGCATGCCGTAAAATTATAGAAATATGTGAAAATAATTTTTTAATATCATTATTTTATATCACATGGATTTATCCATAGATATTAAATATCTTTAATTCAAATGTAAAGATATGTATGAAATATTTTGAGACAAAACATAATTTTAAAAAAAAAAAATTAAATAATAGTCATTCTCTTTGTTTAGTAATCTTGATCAATATCGATTATCATGATCTTCACCTTGAGTATCATGATCACATAATTTTTTTTTAGTAAAATTCAATTGATATTGCTTATTATCATTAATTCATTTGTGTTTCGTTTCGATAAATTTGAAAAAAAAAAATTGACTGGTTTAGTCATTTCGTACCTAAATTTTGAACCATATATGGGTGAGGCACATCAACAGTGTGCAGGTTCGAATCCCTATGAAAGTAATATAATACTTTCTTTAAATATTGCATGGGTTCCTTCTCGTTTCGTGTCTTATTAATCATTTCCCTTCTGAAACTGCTACATACTAATACACACATTCAGTTTACAAAACCCAATTCATCAGAAGATCTCTGATACAAATGAAAAGGAATTCAACTAAACACTTCCTATACATCCCTAAACGTTTGGATATTTTTGTTGTATTCTTACAATTTTCATTGAGTTCAAAACTGTGGAGAGAAACTTTAGTTTAGGAGTTAATTTTGTTATAAATGTATCTTATCAAAAGCCAAATGAGACCTTCAGTTAAAGAGCTAGCAACTATAAGCCTACATGGGTAGATGTGTGTTTAATTAACGTACAACATCTCAACGTACAAGAGGTAGTATGCGTTTTAAATAATTGCATTTAATTTCAAAAAAGTAGATAGACTATTTTTTCTTAAAAAAAATTCTTACATAGATTAAAATTAAATGGATGAATAATTATTTTTGGGTGCGCAAAATTTGAAAAAATAACACTAATTTATAGTCTTTTTCCATAAATTAGCGATGGAAGTATGAGTACAATAATATTACAAATAACGAATACAGAAATTATTAACTAATAGAGAGTTAGCATAAAATATAAAATATTTATCTCTAACGAAACGTGAACACAAAACCTCTTACATACAAGCTAATAATATGTTACTAGATTATATATTAAGCCATCGAGAACACTCATTTATACTTTGAATACCGACCCTTTATTATGTGTGGGTATATTCCTTTGTCCAAGTTATTGGATAATAGATAGTCGTGAAGATTATATAATAAGCTTATACTCTCTCCGTCCCTAAATGATTGTCACATTTGACTTTTGATGGTCAATAAGGCACGATTTAGAACATAAATATCTCTTATTTTACATGTGAAAAAATGATAATAAGTTGATATTTCAAAAATATATATTGAGACGAATCTAACGAGGTCTCACAAGACTATATTATTTTTTATCGTTTAATGAGAATTCATGATCAAATTTTCTTGTAATTGACCCCAAAAATCAAAATGTGACAATCTTTTAGGGACGGAGGGAGTAATTATTTATACCAGCCGTGTTGTTGGACTATATGTAGCGCTGTATAACAATGATAGGGTTGTTCAATATCATTATTGGCTGCTACATTTAGAATAACAATTTATGGATATAATCGAATTAAGAAAAATTACATCATCTGTCAAACTAAATGATGCTACGAGTATTATTTAGGATCATTAACGTCAAACTAGTTGTAATACCAAATTCAATTCAATTGTATGCCTACCAACAATGCATGTGAGCTGTCGTCAAATCTTTCTAACATATTGTGCTCATTCATGGGCAACGACCACTATCTTCATGTTGTATCAATGCAACCTTTTTTCTTTGAGTTAATCCAATATTTTGATAAAGAAGAGTCTTACTAATAACTACAAAAACAAAATCTAATTCAAAACTCATCTTCTAACTAATAATTTGTCAAACAAAAAAGAATATAACCTTTTTCTTGTTATTTTTTCGTATTTGTAATACTTTTTTTTTTGTAAATTAGATATGAGGTGAGTATCGAATCTAGGACCTTTTGGTCACTGACAATAGCCTTTTCCACTAAGTTATTTTGTTAACTCCGTATTTGTAATACTTTTTGGGGTTTGTGCTGCAAACGAGGTGGGTACGAGCGGGTAACGGGTTACCCGGCCGGATTTCAATTTTACCAAGCCGGGTAGCAAACCTATTACCCTCGTATCGCTCGATAAGGACACGAGCAAGAATCGAGCCAGTTTTTTTAGCCGGACGAGAGCAAATTGTTGAAATGGTCCCCGATAGTATGATCGAGTTGCACTTTGGTCCCAAATAGTTACACGGTTGCACGTTAGTCCCCGAAAGTGGCCAAAAAGTTGCACTTTAGTCCCCACGTCAAGTTTTACGTTAACATTTCAGGTTTAGGAGTTAAAATTGGGGTCAAAATATAATTTTAAAGATTTAAAGGTGATTTTTTTGCCCCAATTGGTGCCAAAATGAGACTCCACGACCCCCTCCCGCCAAAATTCCATTTTTTCTTCACCCCAATTAGTGTTGTGGAGTTTCATGTTAGCACCAATTTGGGCAAAAAATCAACTTTACATCTTAAAAGTTACATTTTTACCCTAGTTTTAACGCATAAACCTGAAATGTTAGCGGAAAAGTTGACGTAAGGACTAAAGTGCAACTTTTTGGCCACTTTCGGGGACTAACGTGCAACCGTGTAACTATTGAGGACTAAAGTGCAACTCGGTCATACTATAGGGGACCATTTCATTAATTTGGTCAGCCGGACGACAAGCGCGTGCCGGGTTACCCCCAATTTCTATTTAAAAAAGACATATTTTAGGTTATCTTCAACAAGATTTAATTGTCGAAATGCAACCCTGAATTTTTTTTTCAATACTAATCGTATATTGGTCAATGAAATTAATTATGG
Source organism: Echium plantagineum (assembly GCA_003412495.2). Classification (NCBI taxonomy): domain Eukaryota; kingdom Viridiplantae; phylum Streptophyta; class Magnoliopsida; order Boraginales; family Boraginaceae; genus Echium; species Echium plantagineum. Next base: position 19,798,926 of record CM016566.1, on the reverse strand, counting down.
TTAAAGTATAATATATACTCCAAATCGTGTAATCGAGCGGGTAATCGAGCGGCCCTGATGAGTTTTCCAAATCGGGTATCGAGTAAAAAAGTTACTCGAGTGTCGCTCGGTAAGAACACGAGCGGATAACGGACCCGAATTTTCCGAGCCGAATAACGGGCGGGTTCCAAATTACCCGATCCTTTAACAGCACTATTTGTACGTATGAATGATGGTGATAAAGCACATATATATTATGAAATATAAAATGGATAGGAGAATTAAAAGTAAGATCCTTGTCTTGAATTTTTAATAATTTGTTGACATCTAACTTATCAAGCTTTCAATTAAGATATCTTGAGTTTTAATTTTGTTGAAAATAATTTATCTTGTATTATACTCTCAATGTCTATTAATTAGCAATTTTTATATTTATTATTTGTAATTATATTCACACTCTCTCATCGTTAATTTACCCCCAAAAAATTAAACTTAAAATGGAGGGAGTATCACATAGTGCAGGGATGTTGTCATATATCAAATTTGTAACAAAGTATTTAAAATAAAATCTATTTTATGATTAAAGTTGAATATCTATATTGTAAAAACATAATCAAACATTTTAATTATTTGAAATCGAGGTAGTATAATTTTGGAATATATGTTGGATTGGATCATGGGCGCCTATATAATATTAAAGTTTGTAAGGTGGAAGCAATCATTATCATGCTCCAAAATTTAAATTATATTATTGATAGAATATAGGCCATCGTTAATGTAGACTATGTTACTTTATTGTTTTTGTTTTTCAAATTAACGAATAAAAGTAATTTATGCTCAAAATTTGACACGAATTCTAAAAACACCAATTAATTATTGAGTTTTCTTTTAAAAATATTTTGGTAATACTATTTTTTGTAATTTCTTATAACTTATATCTACACTATATTTAATTGGAGAAGGGGGAACTAGTATTTTTTTAGTGAAGTCCCATGTTCTAGAATTTTCTTAATTATTGGAGTATCATTTTTTACAATTATTAATTTTAATTTGTTTGTTTAATAATTATTATTAGGATGCATAAATATCGATGTATTCAAAGACTAGTATAAACTATAAAATAATTAATGGTTAAACTTGTGTCTCGAATATATAAATTATATTAAAATAAAGTGATGAGAGTATTTGTTATCTAACTTTATTATTTTCTGAATAAAGAAAACAATTTAATCAAATAAGTTACATTTTTTAATATTTTAATACGGAGTAATATTTAAACATCTCATTTAGTAGAGTAATCAACAGTTTTGAATGTAGAGCAGGAAATCAGCATTGATCACAGGCCAATTTATTGTCGTCTGTTGATATCAAATTTGGGCCCATATATACATGTGCCGACAAAATGGTAGACAAGTTAGACACTACTTTGAGTTAATTGCATCAAATCAGCAATACTTAAACTTGTATGTTAGTTCCAATAAATAATAGTAGTACTATTGTAGTATTAGTTCCTGATAATATACACATAGTATTCAAAAAATTCATATTTTAGTAATACTATAGTTTATACAATTTTTGACGTTTTTAGTCAAATTTTAGAGTCAAACTAAAAAATTTGAAAAATTTAAACCATGTAAAACTGATTGGGTTCAACATTATCTTATTCCTTATTATTATTATTATTATTACTATTTTCATCATTATGATACTCATTTTTATTATTATTATTATTATTATTATAATTATTTTCATTATTTACTATTAGAATCATGAAAATAATATATATAATAATAATGAAAATAATAATAATAATAATGATAAAATAATAATAATAATAATAATAATAATGAGAATAATAATGAGAATAATAGTAGAAAATAACAACAACAATAATAATAATAATAATGAAAATAATAATAATAATAATATTAATGATATAATAAGAAGGAAGAAGATATTTTTACTCCAAAAAGTTCTATATTGCTCAAACTTTTCAAAAAATTTATTTTGACTCCAAAATTTGTCCAAAAACATCAAAAATCGTTCAAACTAACAGTGCCATCAAAATAGGTACTATTTGTACACTATACGTACACTATAAGGGACTAATACTGTAACAATACTATAAGGGACTAATACGTACACTAAAGTGTAACTCCACCTCATTTACTGTGACTATTGCTACAATTTCTTTTCTTTTCAACAGCATCAAATGGTAAATAGCAGTGTAAAAGTTGATTTTGGCATTATCGTTGCAATTTCAGATAAGAATAATTTAAATTGGTTGAAATCGATATTAATTATGTAGCCAATTTGAAATGTAACCATCCCTAGCTATCGCCGTTGTATTTGAATGTTACTCCTACAGTCATATTCGGAGTATGTCTTACTTGGGTTTGTGAACGTTTAATTTCAAACTAAATTTGACGGTGAAGATATAATAGTAATTTAATTTGCATGCTATAAATTATTTGAACTAAATTCCATTTGTGCACATGTCTGTTAATTGTTATTGTGGACGGACATGAAACCACTCACCCATGTCCACATCCAAGAGACCTACCTACAAATATAGACTCGACTAAAATATCACTAGATTATTAAATTATGATAAAATCAATAAATATGATATCATAAATATTTTAAGGCGCTAATTTAACTTGGTATTTTCTTTTAAAAATGTAAAAAATAATGACTCGTTAACTTTTATTGAAACAATAAAATACAATATATAATATCATTATATTGTAAAGTATATCAGCTTGACAAGAAACCTGATGGAAAGTTATAATTCATTAAGTTTTTCGTTCATTAATAATTCATAGATCACAACAAATGTATATTGTGTCCATTTAAATTATATTTTTTTCGTCTTTTGGTATATTTAGGTAATACATACCATTATGTCAGAAAAGTCATTAATATTAATCATCTAAGCTTATTTTTTAGCTTTACATAAGTTGTACCAACTTGTTTAACAGATTTTTGTACACAAACTATGTCGATGTATAATATCATTTTGATATATTTCTCATGAATATTTTACGTTTTACTATCTTAAATAACATATTTTAGTAGTAGATACCATCTTTAAATTAAAAATAATTAAATATGTTGATTAATAAATATTAATAAACGATTATATTAGTGAACCATAGCGGTTCTCATCATTACAATGACTATAATCATAAATAACATAAAGTGATATATTGAAGTATATATATTCCCCTTAAATTTGTGTATCTACATTGTTTGACCCATTCTCATTTAAAAATGTACTCCCTCCGTCTTTGTCATTTAGTTTTTAAGTTTTTTATTAATAAATCACATTTTAAAAATTTTGACTATAAATTTTTAGATAAGTAATATAGTCATGTTGTATTTTGTTAGATTTATTTCAATTTATATTTTTGAAATAAAATTTTTCGTAACTTTTATGTATATAAAATTAAAGATATTTTTATTTTAAATCGTGTCTTGTATTTTGATGATAGTGAAAAGTAAAAAACCAAAATAAAAAAAGACAAAATGTTAATCGTATTTAATATATATTCTATAATTATTTTCTCATTTGACTTAGCTCTTATCCACATCTATCATTGTATAGTGATGAACATCACACGTTTAAACAAGTGGAAGCTTTCCTTTATTTTGTCGAATTACGATAAACGTGGATCGCTTTCTTGATTGAGGCGGCTCCTTCATCCTTCAATTATTTGTCTCTCATTTTTTAAATTAAAAATAAAAGCACGCTTCAAATATTTTGTAAAACAAATAAAACCGACAAAATAGAGAAAAGAAGTGTAGAATATTCCATGGTAATTGGTATCACCCATTACTAACTACTAAGAAGAAGGTTATTTTGAAATAGATCGATCCAAGATAATAAGCATTGGCAATATATTGATACATTTTGATTTCATTATAATTAACTCCTTATTTTGATTTTATAAATCTTAATTGCTAACTTTCTAAATATTAATCTATTCTGGAAGTCGCAAGTCGCAACCCATATTCTTATGTTTTCACCTGGTTCTGAAGAATTGTAGAAATGGTTCCAGTAATTAAATTATTATTGCATTTTGTTCTCGTATGTTGTATCGGTACACAAATGATCTTTGTATAAATATTTCTAAGTAGTATTTCAAAAGCCTAACGATAGCATGTAAAACATGAAATTTTATGTTGAGACTTGACTCTTGAGGAATATAATACATTGAAATGTGTTGTTTGGTTCCCCTTCCGATCTGCTCACAGGTCCACATGCATTCAAACAAAGGAAGAGGAAGACAAACTGGGTTGCTAAGCCTCGTTTGTCTGCCTCCCAAACTCACTTCGAACATGCTTCTATGCTCACTGTCTCAGTAGTCACTACAATTATTTCATTTGGTTTCGTTTCTTTGTGTTTTTGTTGTGATATTTTTATTTACCCTGTCCGTCTGTATCATAATTTTCGTCAGATTGAAAGTAAATCTAGTAAATATGAAACAAAAATCGATTTTATAATATATTTCAGCTAAATGTTAATAGGAAATTCCAATTCGTAATATCTAAATATCTCCACCTATTAAGCTATGCCTATGAAGATTCTTTACTACCTTTCTTGTTGTGATTGGATAGTATGTACATCTAATCTTGTGGATTTGTGGTTATATTGTTAGAGGGAGCATATGAAATACACCTAATATTGTTTAATACCCCATCTGTTTCACTATAATTATTGTTTAGAAATTTTTTTCTTTTTCACAGCATTTGATTATTTATAGTTCTAATGTAACTTTAGGATTATTTTCTCCTTTTTACATTTGGCTTTTTTTCATCTGGGCACCTGAACTTCTGATATTATAACAAATAGACATCTGGTGAACTTTTTATAACAAGTAGGCACCTGGGACGAAATTTTGGCACTTGAACTTTTATTTTTCTGATTTTTCAGAATTTTGCAGATTTTAAACATTTAGATGGAGGGCAAAATAGTCAAACCACATTTAAAACTAACTCAACCTAATTATATACTAACCCAACCTCAATCATCTAATCTAACCCTATTAAAATCAATTCTTCCTCTTGCAACTTATTTGCCGAAATCTTAGCTTCCTTTTTTCTCAGTTTCTCATATCTTCATCTTTTCTCCTCATAATTCTTGGTCTCTTTTATAAGCAAGTGTTTGGAGGGAAGAGATAAAAATCCTATCTTGATTTTAAATTCGATTAGTCAACTACAGAATGATTGGAAGATGAACAAGTTTTATTGATTTTTTGGAAAAATAAGGTGCTTGAATTGCAGAACATGAAAATAATCAGAAGTTAAAGCATTATTGAGATGGAATGATTGGGTCTGTGAATGATTAGGTGGGTGAGATTCAAGTTTTTGGAGCTGAAATGGATTTAGGCGGTAGGCATTGATTTTAGGTGCAATATGAAAAGCAGAAAAACTGTGTAAGAATCTCACCCAAAAACTCACGGTTATGAGATTCAAGTTTTTGGGTCCATCTTATAACCGTGACCCACGAATATGAAAAGCAGCAAAACTGTGTAAGAATCTCATGTTTTTGGGTCTGTGAATGATTTTGTGTCATTTTTACACAAATTCTTGCACGTGTTCTTCATACTTTTTGGTGCGATTCTTCTGGGCAAATCTGGTGTTCTTCATTTTCTGGGCTATTCTTGCGATTTTCTGGGCAAGAATCTGTTCGAATTTGTTTGCTGCGTTGGCACATGAACTTTGTCCACGTTTTTTGGCGCCTAAAATCGTTTCTTAGGATTGGCACCTGAACTTTTCTGTATATTTTCCCCCCAAGATGTCATATTTTCAATATGACTAACTTGCCCTTGGGTTAAAGACTTTAAAATCTATTAAAATCTGAAAAAAGAGAAAAGCAAAAGTTCAGGTGCCAAATTTTAGTCTCAGGTGCCTACTTGTTATAAAAAGTTAACCAGATGTCTATTTTTTATAATATCAGAAGTTCAGGTACCCAGATGAAAAAAAACCTTTACATTTCAATAAAGTAATAATACTTCAAAGTTCAAAATACTTTTTGCTTGACTAATGGTGTCAAATAGGCCTAGCGGACCATTGCTTGTGAGATTTGAAACTTGGACCTTTAGTATAGATATGAAGCTAACTAACCATTGGGCCGTGTTTTTATTTTGCTATTTGTATATTGGTAGTAATAAAGTCATTATATTATTCAATATTTGTCACTATATTACAATTAATATTATAATTGATTAATTTTTATGTCAAATAATACATACTCTTAAAAGAGCAATATTCATCATTTTATTACAAATTAGTTAGACTAACAAATTTTGTTAATTATATTATACAAGTTGTTCAATGTTAAATTTTTCTTTATAAGATATTGTATAATGTTAATTATATTATAAAAGACAATAAATATTCATTAATATACCTCTCTTTAAATAATACTTAAATAGATTTTTCTAAAATGTGTCCTTAGGGCACATGTTAAGATGTTAATAACCAAAAGTATTTTAACAGATAATATTTTATGTTCTTATTCGTAACAAAAACTATTTCATGTTCTTATTCGTAAATAACATATAATATTTTAATATATGATAATATTTTAATTACATATTAAATACAATCATTTCTCTTATAGATAATAAATAATATTATTAATTAAAATATAAAGTATAACAATTAATTAAGTTGGTACAATGGTAGAATATACGATTTCATCTTGACAACCAAGGTTCAATCTCCCACCACTATCATAAAAATTGTTATTTTTAATCAAATAAATACAATGATCAAAGGGGTCTTCAAAACGGGCCAGTCCGGGCTGGCGCAGGGCTTCCTAACTGGCTGGGGCCTAATACTGGCCCCTATTTGGCCCTTTCCTTAGTGGGCCATGGCCTTGGTGGGCCGGGCTAACAGGCCAAGTCTCAGGTGGCCCTTCAGGCCCGGGCCCCTTTAACACGTCTACATCTAGCAATATGCGTCGATATAATGATTCCTCACTTACAGGAATGCATCAAAATTTCTAAACGTTTACTACGAAACATCCGAAAAATTTTCATTTTTGAAATTGTAGAAAAACAAAAAGTTAATATAAGTACGAAATCAATTTTTTCGTATAAACAAGTTTGGGTTTTCAGCTTTTGTTAGAAATGTAGAACTAGAAAAAGTTCATTCTCGAAAATATATATATATATATAAAGAAAGAGAAAAATATAACTTTTATTTCATTATTAATTAATTATTAACTTTTTTGCAATATACATATATATAACATATAATTCAACTTTCAATGTGTTAGATAATTATAATTGTTTGTTCGTTTTTTAGATCTAACTTTTAGATATTTCTACAAATAATATTATTTGATGTAAATATTTTATATAAAGTTCATATTTATCTATACATAATATTTATGCTTATTCACATTTTTTAACATATATAACTTATCTTGATTTTAAACTTTTTTCAACATTTCTTAAATGTTTCTATAATGTTTCCACAACGTTTCTTAAGTTTATAATTTTAAAACTATGTTCGAAAAAGAAACTTTGAACCGTGCTTATAGGTGGTTTGAGTGTGCACTAACCGTCCAGCTTATTGGGCTGGAACCAAATGACCCATGTACCGTGTTTGATGGGCTCACGTCTGTTAACGAATCGGCATGCCCTGGCCCGTAAGGGAAATGCCGGTCCCTATTCGGTTCATGACCCACTTTTAAAGCGTTTGGTGGGCCACATGCTACAACTTCGGAAACTAGTGGAAATATCATAAAAAAAATCTTTATTAGTGCTAGATCGGTAGAATTTGATCATGGACCTCCCCGATAAAAGCACAATAACACAAACCATTGTGACATGTTGATGTTTTATTTAACACATATATGTTGATTTCAACATATAATATGTCTAAAAAATATATATTGATTTCGACTTATAATATGTTAACATATATTGATTAAGGAGGACAATATATGTTGATTTCGACTCATATACAGCGGGCTGATATATTATACTTATTACACAAAAAATAACACAATTAGAATTCTGTAACTGTAACCATATTAGAATTTACAAAAAGGGGTTGTTTCAGATTCGGGAATCAATCCGTAAGTCAAAAAGACGAGACAACAAGAAAAGTGAAACCTTTAAGCAGTAAATTGTCACTACATTAATGATTAAACGTGTGATCAAACGTGTCATGTCACGTCCCAACGGCTAATTGTATAATTAAAAGTGTGACCATTTAACACAAATATCCCTCGTGTGGCCTACTAAATGTGGAACTTCTGATGCAGTTGTGACTTAAAGGGGATATTGTTTGTTATAAACATACTCAAGTTAGTCAGGGGCGTAACTAGGGGGACTAAGGGGGCGCTCGCCCCCCTTAGGTTTTTCGATATCCCTTATTTTATATGCAATTTTTATGAATTTTTGTGATATATATTATAAAAAATGTAAATAACCAAGCGTAATTGTAGCTCAGTTGGTTAGTTGTTTCCTCCAAAAGGTATAGGTCATGGGTTCAAGCCTTGTTAGCTTTATTTTTAACAGTTTTTCGGTATTTTTAACTATTAATTAATTATTTATTTTCATCCTATTTCGCCCTGAAGTTAGTTCCAGGGTTATTATACATGGCTACTAAATATACCCTCTTGTGATATAAGTGCCTAATCTTAATTAAGGGCTTGGGGGCTTTGAACCAGGCCCAAGATCAAATCAGGCGGGGGCTTAGGGACCAATGTGTTAGCCCTGACCGTCTAACTTCTTAAAAAATGAGGGGCAGTTTGCAGGCCTGGACCGAATAGATGGATCAAGCCTCAGCCATCCGTTAGATACCTTTGCGGCATTCCGTATGCAAACTATTTGAACACTTGACTAGTGGAACATATTTCTGTTAAGTATTTTTTTTTTTTTTTTTGTAAATTAACGATGAAGTGAGTTGCGAGCTCAGAACTTTTTGGTCACTAGATTATTCGATTAACTCATTTCTGTTAAGTATTTTAAAATTCACACTTTCAAGTTTGAACGAATAATTTACCACTTCACTTCTTATCTGCACCTTAATCATTGAAACTTTGAAAGTGTTGAATGGCCTTGAGTTTTACTAAAGTTTTTCTATAGAAGTTTATTTTGATCAGGTGTACTTTTAAAATCCCGCCATTTCCATAATTTGTGCCATTAAAATATTAAATCATGGCTTATTTTTACTTTGCATCCTCAACTATGAAAAAAGTTTCAAATCACCCTAATACTATTTTAAGCCTTAAATTGCACTTTGTATTATATTTTGTCTCATTTTGCACCCTATAACGCCAAATATGATGGAACTTCGTTTTCAAAAAAGGTCAAACTCGAAATAGAACATATATTAAACTTTTGGGGGCACATTTTAAAAATAACAAAACTTATAAATTAGAAATAAACCCCACCTCTTTTTCATCAAACCTCCCATCCCCTTTATCTTTTTTCATCAACCCCCAACCGCCACCACCACCCCAACCTTCTTCTTCCCCAACCTCTGACAACCATTAATTTGCTAAAAAATCGCAATACAACACCCCACAAAACCAGGATCTGAAGCTCAACAAACAGGAAATCAAGATCCGAAGCTCATATCCCACGCTCAAGTATCAATCAAAACCACCATTTTAACCATTCACATTCCCCATCGAATGACCGAAACGGTTTAAGATCTATCAAATTATTAAAGCACTTACAATCAATCATAAACATTATTCAAATAAGCATTAACCTTGGCTAATCAGGCTAGAAATATGTGCTCAATGTTACCTTCAATGACTGCTCCTATTTCTATTTTGAGAAAACGGAGAAAACAAAAAACTTTGTTCATAGTAAAACAACATGCATTCCATTAGAATAATGATATTATACCATTACAATTCTATGAATCATGATTTGCCGTAAAACAACATACACCCCATTGAAAATATGATATTATATCATTACCAATACATCAATCATGTTGCGGTTATTTTTGGCGAGTTAATGGCCATCGGAGGTGGTTGGGATTGAAGAAAGAAGAAGGTTGGGGCGGTGGTGGTGGGGGTTGGGGATTTGATGAAGAAGATGAAAGGGTGGAGGCTTTGATGAAGAAGATGGCTAGGTGAGATCTATTTTTTGGAAATTTCTTATATACCGGAGGCCTCTTTTCCGGTACCATACAGGACTACAAATCTGGACCCTTGAATAACAATGAACGGCTGAGATTGAGATTTAATCTAATTCAGATTTAACCACAGTTAACTCACTATCTCTTCTTCACAATTTTCTTCACTTCTCCGCCACCGTTAGACAACACCAATCTCGATCGTCCAGCCCACTGAACTCATCATATCACCTCCATCTCATTTATCTCCACAAAGTCACCACCAACACGCAACTCTCAAGGTTTTATTTTTTCTCTATTTATTAATTTTCAAGTCTTTTTAGATTCAGTTTTTAATTTCAATCTTTGTGCTTGTCGGTTTTAATCTAGTTAATTCCCCAATTTTCACCAATTATCAAAGCTTCAAATCGATTATTTTTCAATTAATGTGTTTTTTTCCTCAGTTTCGACTAAGAAATTCAAGGATGTAGATGAATTGCAGATTGGTGTTAAGGTAATTGTCCCAAAAATTTTGTCCATTTTAAAATTTCGATGGTTGACTTTTTAAATTACGATCTCAACGGTTTGTATATACATCAAATGATATTTCGTGTAAAATATATAAAAAAGTTATATGTTTTAATTGAGATTTTTCAAGTTTATTACTAACTGTGGTTAAATATGAATTAGATTAAATCTCAATCTCAGCTGTTCATTGTTATTCAAGGGTCCAGATTTATAGTCCGGTATGATACCGGAAAAGAAGCCTCCGGTATATAAGAAATTTCCCTATTTTTTATTTACAAGTTTTGTTAATTGTAAAATGTGCCCCCAAAGTTTAATATATGTGTTATTCCGAGTTTACCCTTCTTTTAAAAAGAAATTTTATCATAATTAACGTTTAGGATGCAAAATGAGGCAAACCATAGGGTACAATTTGAGATTTACTATAGTATTGGGTGCAGTTTCAAACTTTCTTCATAGTTCAGGGTATAAAATGAAGATAAGCCTTAAATCATCTTATTTTCATACTTTGTTCAAAATAAAAAAATAACACAATCACTCCAATATTTTAATAATAATTAATTAGTGAATATTTTAAGATATATTGATCCTAAATGATTTTAATAATATTAACAAGACCAAATTACGAAATATATATTTTCAACACACAAATTATTAGAAAGTATAAAAAATGTTCGATGTTTTTGTCAATAAAACATATCCATAAAATATTCCTTGGGTTCACTAAAATATTCAATCTGTGTGCCTGCGCTATCGCTTACACACCAAATCACACTAAAACCACAAATTCACAATTTTCAAATACTCCCTCCATCCTAAAATATTAGTCCAATTTTTATTTTAGGGGTCAAATTATAAAAATTTTGATCATAAATTCTCGTTAGTCTATAAGAGATAATATAGTCAAATGAGATCTTGTTAGATTCGTCTCATCATATACTAGTATAAACTTTTTATAATTCTTATCCTTGTAAAATTAAAGATATTTACATTTTAAATTGTGTCTCGGAGACCGTAAAAGTCAAAATGGGACTAAGAAATTGGGAAGAAGGGAGTATATGTATATCATTCATTTAACAAAAGTAATGGCCATCTTCAAGTGAGTCAACGGACAAACCAAAAAACACACTCAACCCCTCAAACAAGGACCTAAAAAACGACACAAAAACTACAAATCTACATTTCTTACTAACACATTTCACACTAACCTCAGATCTACAAATAGGACAACTTGGATTGGTCTGCAACCAAGAATCTATACAAGCAACATGGTACCCATGATTACACTTAGGTAGAACCCTATACTTTTCACCTTTACATACTTCATTAAGACAAACAGCACATTGCATTTCATCACCATAATCATTCTCCTTTATTTGCTCGACAAGAATCTCGACGGCACCACCATCGAAGGCAGAGGCGTACAACATACCCATGGCGGACGAAAAAGAGTTGGCCAAGAAGCAGGGTCGGTCCACAGATTTTCGGGGCCTAGTGCGAAAATTGAAAATGAGGCCCTCGATATATATAATAAAAATAAATTTTTCGAGAACTCATTTTTTAAGCTAAATTTTTCTAAGTTCTCGGGTCTCGAATATTAAAATGTGGTAAAGATTCACTATTATAAGCTAAATTTTCATTATTGAGTTCAAATGGCATAATATTTTCATTATCAAGTTCACTTGAGACTACATTTTTATCACTTGAAACTACATTTTCTTCCATCAAATTTTCATATAACTGATCACTAGCTATAGGATTACTTTTAGAAAAGAATTTTTCAAGAGCTCCTTTTTGTGATATAACCAATTCATTTTCACGTTTTCTTTTCTTCTTTTATCGTTTTCGGATAAATATTTGCGAGACAACATCTTATAAAATAGTCAAACAATTATTAATAAACAAGTAAAAAATTGAATATAAAATAACTTAATTAATGAACATAAATAAAGTATAAAATTAATTAAAATAAATATATTAACAAGAGAAAAAGGAATTATATCACCTATTTAATGACACGATTCTAATTCTTCAAATTGACAAAGCACTGTGCCTCACCGGATACCAATTCATCGAATGAATCAAGTATTATATTTTATTAAAACAACAGTATTGCATTGACTCTGATATCAGATTATGAGTAAATTTGCTCTATTCTACTTATACAATTAATATATTGTTTAAAAAGAGTATTAGTAAGCTAAGTAGACAATACATCTGTCTTCGGATTCTTATTTATCCTAATCTCATTAGATAATATTTCATGTTTGCTCTACGGAATTTGATTATTAAATGTTACAATAATAGCGTTATAATATTAATAGTTAACCGAGTTCATAATTTTAGTGCTAATGTTTTTATATCGATATTAGTTCAACACTTTTCAATTCTAAATTATAAACATAATACTTATTTAATAAATATAATTTTTAAATATATAATTTAATTTTTAATTTTTAAATCAGTAAAAAAATGTATATAGAATTTTTTTTTTAATTTTGGGGCCCCTCCAAAACGGGGGCCCAGTGCGACCGCGCCCCCCGGCCATGGGTAAGGGCCGGCACTGCCAAGAAGTTGAGGATGAACATAATTGGTAGAGTTGCTAAAAGGGAAAACACAACCATTTTGGTGTTGAGGAAACTTGCTTCTTGTTTCACACCAACCCCTTAAACTACAACACTCAAAAACACCTCAAACATTCTTAATAACTTTTCTTGCAATAATGTTCTTGTATTTATATATCTATTTATTCTTGTGGGTTATTAAGCAATGGTCGACAAATACTTTTCAAGATTAAGGGTTGAGGAATTAATAATGGAAGATTGGAAATGGTCTAGAAGAATATAAAAGTAAAAGAGTAGAATGGCATGAAGTGATATTTAGTAAAGAAGTTTGTATGTGAACCTAATACATTTAAGTGTTAAGTATTATATTTGAATGGAGACATGGTGAACATGTCGTACGGGATTGGATTATTGTCTATTGATGACGTGTCCCAATGAAAGCCTGTAAATAAAAGTGATAAATGTGACATTGTTAACGTATTATATGCACATTTTGTTTGTCCATGCATGCATGTGGCTTACTAACGGGTCATAAATTTTCGTGGTATATATAACTCAACTGGTAAAGAATTAAAGGGCAAATATCAAGTAATTTTGATTCTTTATACAATTTAGGTTCAATTTTTATTGGGAGCAAATAATCTTGTATTTCGAAGTATTTAACAAGTAAACTCTAATTCTCTTATCAGACGAGACATATTCCATAATAACCTCTAACATTATACTCAGGACAAAGAACTACGAGAACCCTTTATTTAATCGTTTCAAACTCTTACTAACGAGTCACAAGTTTCTTACTAGAACTTGTCTGTAAAGTAGATTGTTTTTCATGGCTACATGTTTCCTATCTAGTGTCTTTTAGCTACAAGTTGGCAATTAAAATATACACATCACATGTGCTTAAAATAGTGAAGTATTTATGGAATCCTTCTCATCTCACTCTTATTTGTAAGTTACATAAATTTTTTTACGGCTTTAAGTAAGTTTCATGTGTTTCCTATCAATTGAATTATCATGTAAGTGGTAATAAAAATAAATTTAAAATACTATATTTGAATGTATTTTTCATAAAGATTATGTACTTGATAACATATTTACAAAAATTTAAATTTCTAATTATCGTGACAACGATATTACCATATGCATGACAACAAACGCCTATATATAAACATAGTTACTACAGTATTTTTGAAGTGTGTACAATAAAATGCCACGTACTTCTAGAAGTATAGTACTATGTTTTTATGTAAGAGGGAGTATAAAAGTAAACGTTCTAGAAGTGGTATATATAATACTCCCTCCGTTTCTTTTTATTTGATTGTTTGAGCATTTTTTCCATGTTTCTTTTTATTTGATTGTTTACAATTTCAATGCAACTTTTTACAATTCCAATGCACCTTTTTACAATTCCAATACACCTTTTTACAATCTCAATGTAATTTTTTACAATCTCTTAATAAAGTACTTTCTCCCCAAACAATCAAATAAAAAGAAACGGAGGGAGTATGTCATTTGTTATGATAAAATAAAGGTTCTAGAAGTAGTATTTTCCGAAAAATATTGAGCTTTCAAGACTTCATCAAAGGATCATCATCATCCATTTAGAATATGCATCTTCAATCCTATCAGTTGAAAACCCAAAAAGAATGAATTTAAATCATTAAATATTGTTTAGAAGGTAGCTATAGGATTTGGTCTAGGTAATTAGTCTATATTGTTTTTAGTTACTAACCTTGTAATTTAAATTTTATCGTTCTTAGTTTTATCATTATAAAAAGTACAACAAATGGATGAAACCATCATCTATGTTTATGGGATGTTTTCGATCAATAACTTGTGTTTCAAATGGTTCTAATCAATCACTCATCTTTGAAAATGTATTCTAGTTGGTGTCATCGTTAAGTAGGTGTTAAATTAAGCATTTTCTTAAGCACGCGATTACCGTGGAAGGGTAATATTTTCATTTCGGAGACGATAAATGACTGTCAATTACTTATTATTCTTTTAAAAAAGGTTCAGTAATCGATAAATGTCGAGAAGATTTAAATTTGTTCATTAGTGGTATAAGGTGATAATATAGATGTAAATCTTCTTAAAGTTATTAATATATAAATAAAGATATGTACAAAAAGTTATACTCCCTCCATTTCAATAAAGAGGATTTTTTTTTTGTATATCCAACTTTGACTCTCAATTACTTATTATTCTTTAATTCAAAATGTATAAAATTAATATCGATAAATTTATGTTGAAGATTATTTTCATCAAACTAACTTTTTATAATTTTTTATATTGTAATTAATTAGTTATTGCTAATCAAAGTTAGATATAGAAAAATAAAAATCTTATGTTTTGAAATGGAGGGAATATTGTGTAACAAAATGTGTTTGTAACTTACACACAATTAATTATACTATAAAAGGAATTCATTGAACTTACATAGGTTAGATCTAGTATTGAAACATAATTTTGAAAAGCAACAATATCATTGAAATTTGAAGTCGAGCCAAAACATTTACTCCGTATCATATTAGCTAAAAGACACTAGACCCAAAGGAACCCAAAATCGAGATCGTAACTGAACCCGAACCCGAACCAATTGGATGTGACGAGATTAGAACCGAATGAAACTGAATCGACTTAGGTTCTTCCTTACAAAAAATTGATAAAATATGTTCAATTTATATTTTGGCTTAAAACCAAACCACGCACACCCTTAAGTAGTATAGGTATTAGATTGGTCAAACAATTGATTATTATTGATGTATATTCCAATTTGATCACTTCATTTGAGTTAGATATTCCCTTGAGTGGTGTCATTAGAAAAATACGTCAAATAAAATTTCTTACGTACATTTAGTAATGTAAAAATTTGGACGGAGATATTTTATTAATTATAATTCTTTTTGTTCTTAATACATTATAAATTTATAAATAAACATTAGTCTAACCCTAATATTATATTGTGCAGGCTTATGGGCTAGGGCTAATCGTCCATTAGCTTAAATCATGTAGAAGAAAATGACTTTCTTAGAGCTTTTTTGTTAAAACTGAATGTCTGAATCTGAAGTCTAACAACAAGTGACTGAAAACAGAACGTCTGAATCTGTATGATAACTGAATTTGAATAATGAAATATTTAAGTGTTTGATTACAATTGACAAAAAAAGACTTAATTTAAGTCGAATTGACAAAATTGCCCCATAACATACTTCATTCATATATATAAATTACTAAACAAGTCATTTTTATAAATATTATAATCTAAATTATAGATAGTATAAATATAATAATATGATTCAATAAATATTAAAATTTTATACAAAATAATTAATGTCATTCACTAAATTATAATATTATAAAGAAGATAATTAATGTAGGTAAATAAATATTAAATATTTAATTAAAAGTTATATTATCTAAAATCCAAAAAGTAAAATATAACATCAACCTAACAAACAAAAAATTATGATTATTAAACGAGTATATCCCTCTCCCTTAGTGTCTTTCCACTTCCTTCGTTCAGGAACAAACACTCCTGGAACAATCGGCGTACAATTTCGGCGATTACCATTGGCAACATAAATCATTATCAACAATCACAATCGCAACTAATAAGCAAAATCTGTACCCAAATCAATATGAAAATATTATTTTAACAGTATTAATAATTTTAACCATAAGATAACATTTTTTAATTAAAAGAGAGAACTACATTGAAAATATATAACATCAAAAAAAAATTGAATAGAGAAAAAGAAAAGTATTATTAATCCGTTAGACAAAATTTCCTCATCAATTGAAGTAGATAATTCGGAGAAGAAGTGTTGAAGGGAAAAGAAACGTGTAATCTCTAAGGTTAGATTTGGGCAAATTATTGGTTTTTTAAGAGAATTGTGGATTCAGTCATAAAGAGGAGAAAAATATGTAGCAAATTTTGACTTAAAATTTTGTTAAAGATTTCATTCAGATATGAATTTATTAAGTACTTAAATTTTTTTGTTAACAAACAGACTCAATAAAATAAGTACTGAATTAATTTATTTTAAGTACTTAATGGATTTAACAAACAGACCCTTAGTCTTTGCTTTTAGTTTCATATTCATCAATTTCTTTCTTCAACTCATCAATCTCCTTAAGAATAATCTCCTTTTGTTTCTGGAGATCTTCATATTCTTCATATTCAGCAATTTCTTTCTCCAACTCATCAATCTCCTTTAAAACAATCTCCTTTTGTTTGTCGAGATCTTCATCATGTTCTTCATACTCAACAATTTCTTTCTTCAACTCATCAATCTCTTTAAGAATAATCTGCTTTTGTTTCAAGAGATCTTCATATTCAACCTCCATATCCTTTATTATATTCTCTAGCTTATTATTATGTGAATTTAAATCCTTGAGATGCTCCAGATTCTTCAATTTCAATGAAAGTTCAAAATGTGTTGTCATAGTAGTAACTAGTTGTTCAACGGCAGATATGATTTCATCGTTAAGCTCAAATGTTGATGGTGATGAGGCATCAATTTTTTTGTAGCCACTATTATCTTTGCCTGACATGATGCCGCTAGGTTTTCAAGGGTTATTTGTTGATTATAATTCTTATAAAAATGAAGAGGGAGATATTTTATTGATGATAATTCTTGTTGTTGTCAATATATTATAGGTACCTATATTTATAGGTAATTAGTCCAACCCTAATACTATATTATACGGACTTATGGGCTATTGTGCGGACTTATGTGCTAGGGTTAGCTAGTCATTAGCTTAACAGATAACTATGACAAAAAAATCATGTGTAATAAAATATGGACAAGGTGCGATCGAGTTTAACAATGAGTAAGCGATTTGATAATGTACAAACAACTTTAAAATTTAATAATACCCCATTCCAAAAAGTACATACATAAAATCAAGATTGATAAAGATTACTAATCAACCATTTTGAAACATGATAAAGAAAAGCTTTGAAAATAGAAATATATAGAAGAATTATAATAGTGATAATATTGTTCTTGAGGGGGGACATATGGAACGCGTGCAAATGACAGCTTGAATTTTAGTGTAACCAAGAATAGAGTTAATTGCTGAACTGGTCTCGGTAAGTGGAGGTCTGGTGCACTTTGATCTCCGAAAGTGATCCCTGAAAGTGTGTATATCTAATACCAGTGCATTTTTTCAGTAAAATTTATGAAATGGTGCAATTTGTCTCTCCTTTAAATTTAAGAGTAAATAACAATTTTTGAGACAAAAATAAAAAATTTATAACTTAATAGCTCCATTTATTTTGGAAACAAATAGTAATCACTTTCATACCAATCACACTAAAATATCTATCAAACATTCCGTGGGTTCACTAAAATATTCAATCTTTGTGCCTGCCCTAGCACTTACACACCAATCACACTAAAATAACAAATTCACAATTTTCAAATAATCATTATTCATTTAACAAAAGTAATGGCCATCTTCAATTGAGTCAACGGACAAACCAAAAAACACACTCAACCCCTCAAACAAGGAGCTAAAAAACGACACAAAAACTTCAAATCTACATTTTTTTCTAACACATTTCACTCTAACCTCAGATCTACAAATAGGACAACTTGGATTGGTCTGCAACCAAGAATCTATACAAGCAACATGGTACCCATGATTACACTTAGGTAGAACCCTAAATTTTTCACCTTTACATACTTCATTAAGACAAACAGCACATTGCATTTCATCACCATCATCATTCTCCTTTATTTGCTCGACAAGAATCTCGACGGCATCCCCATGGAAGGCGGAGGCGTGCAACATACCCATGGCGGACGAAAAGGAGTTGGCCAAGAAGTTGAGGATGAACATAATTGGTAGAGTTGCTAAAAGGGAAAACACAACCATTTTGGTGTTGAGGAAACTTGCTTCTTGTTTCACACCAACCCCTTTAACTACAACACTCAAAAACACCTCAAACATTCTTATTAATAACTTTTCTTGATTTTGAAGTTGTGTACAATGTTCTTCTATTTATATATCTATGGTTTTTGTGTTTGTGGTTATTGAGCAAAGGTTGACAAATACTTTTCAAGATTAAGGGTTGAGGAATTAATAATGGAAGATTGGAAATGGTCTAGAAGAATATAAAAGTAAAAGAGTAGAATGGTATGAAGTGATATTTAGTAAAGAAGTTTGTGAACCTAATACATTTAAGTGTTAAGTATTATATTTGAGTGGAGACATGGTGAACATGTCGTACGGGATTGGACTATTGTCTATTGATGACGTGTCCCAATGAAAGCCTGTAATCAAAGTAATAAATGTGACATTGTTAACGTATTATATGCACATTTTGTTTGTCCATGCATGTATGTGGCTTAGTAACCGGTCATATATTAGGAGGATATAGCTTAACTGGTATAGAATTAGAGTGTAAGATGTCAAACAGTTTTGTCTTTTAATGCAATTTAAACTTGATTTTCACTAAGAACGAATTTTAGCTTGTGTTTCGAAGTGATTAACAGAAAACCTTTAGTCTTCTGATCAGTGAAACACATTCCGTGATAACTTATGACATTATATTCAGGACAGAAAACTAACAGGACCCTTACAAATTTGAGGATCTCAAACATTTTTTAGTAACCGGTCACAAGTTTACTACTAAAACTTGTCTGTAAAGTAAATTGTTTTTCATGGCTACATGTTTTCCATCTAATGTCTTTTAGCTACAAGTTGGGAACTAATATATACACATCACATCACATGTGCTTAAAATAGTGAAGTATCTATGGGATCCTTCTCATCTCACTCTTATTTTTACGACCTTAAATAAGTTTGACGTGTTTCTTATCATTGAATAATCATGTAAATGATAAATAAATACAAATTTAAAATACTATATTTAAATGTATTTTCTATAAAAATTGTGTACTTGATAATATATTTACAAACGTAATTGTTGTGACAACCATATACCACCATGAATTAAACAAGCGCCTATGAACACAGTTAATTACTACAGTATTTTTGAAGTGTGTATAATAATATGCCACGTACTTCTAGAAGTATAGTACGTATGTTTTTATATAATAGGGAGTATAAAAGTAAACGTTCTAGAAGTTGTATATTACATGTCATCTGTTATATGATAAAATAAAGGTTCTAGAAGTAGTATTTTCTGAAAAATATTGAGCTCAAGACTTCATCAAAGGATCATCATCCATTTAGAATATGTATCTTCAATCCTATCAGTAGAAAACCTAAAAAGAATGAATTTAAATCATTAAATATTGTTTAAAAGGTGGGATTTGGTCTAGGTAATAATTAGAGTATTGTTTTAACTACCAACCTTCAATTCAAATTTGATCGTTCGAAAAAAGATTTATATAAATTATAAGAAATGGCTGGAACCATCACTTATATATGTTTATGGGATGTTTCCGATCAATAACTTGCGCTTCAAATGGTTCCAGCCAATTACTCATCTTTTAAAATGTGTCATAGTTGATGTCATCCGTTAAAGTCACCGTTAAGTAGGTGTCACATTAAGCATTTCCTTAGCACGTGATTAGAGTAGAAGGGTAATAGAGTCACTTTGCAGACGATAAATGACTGTCAATTACTTATTATTCATTAAAAAAAAGGTTCAGTAGACGATAAATGTCGAAAGGATTTATATTTGTTCATTAGTGGTATAAAGTGGAGTTTTTTGGAGGAATGGTCTCACTAAGTTGGGCTGAATTGCACTTTATTAGTTCCTGCAATTGAGAGCGTTGCAGTCTAAGTCCTTGATAGTGTACACATTGTGTGGATTTAGTCCCATTTTTAACAGAACTGTTACTTTCGGACGGTTTTTGGAGTTTTGGGTCAAAATGAAAATTTTCAAAAAGTTTGAGTCATATAGAGTTTTTAATGCACATTTAGTCCTGATTAATTTTTATGAATGCACATTTAGTCCATTTTTCTTCCTTGTTATTATTATCATTAATATTATTGTTACTTTTATTATTAGTATGTTAATTATTATTATTATTATTATTTTCATTATTAGTATCCTCATTATTATTTTCATTATTCTCGTCATTATTATTATTATTATGTAAAATAGAAATAAAATCATCTAACCCCACCCCTCGTCATCGAGAAATTTGGAAGCTTTTTTTTTTAATTTTTGGCACTCTTGACTTTTTTTCATAATAAATGGCACTAAAGGGCAAAATGACTAAATTTCCCCCGATATTTTGATACACTTTTTCAATTTTGTTTCGATTTCTTTTCCAAACTTTTGTCGAATTTTTCTTTTCTTTTTCCAAGTAGATGAGGTTGGATTTTTCTTTTCTTTTTCCAAGTAGATGAGGTTGATAAATGGCACTAAAGGGCAAAATGACTAAAGTGGGCGATGTAATATGTTTGATATGATTTGATTGGTACTACTCATACCATCAAGATGCATCTTCTTTTCGGTAGCCCAACTCATAAGAACTCTAAAGTTAAAGCGTGCTTGACTTGGGGTAATTCTGGGATGGGTGGACAAAACGTGCTGGAAGGACTCATGGTGGTTTGTGAGTCCAGTCCATCAAATCAAATAATGTTCTGACCCGGTTTCCGGGGCGGGGCGTTACACTTTTAACAGAAACAAATACCAAAATCGAATACCCTTTTACTAGGAAAAAGAAAAGAAAAAAGAAAGAAAAAAATCGAAAAGAAAATTAAAAAAATCTTTTAAAAAATCGAAAATCTCCCTCTTCATCGTCATCAACCTCCCGCCTCCTCCCTCCACTTTTCCAATAGGAACCCCCCCCCCCCCCCCACACACACACGCACACCACCAGTCACCACCATAATAATATCAATGAAAATAATAATGAGAATAATAATGAACATAATAAGAATAATAATAATAATAATAATGAAATAAATAATAATGAGAATAATAATAATGAAAATAATAATGAGAATAATGAGGATAATAATAATAATAATAATAATAATAATAATAATAATGAAAATAATAATAATAATTAATATAATTAAATTAATGATGATGATGACAATAATGAAAATAATAGTAATAATGAATATAATAATAATAGTATTTAACATGGTCTAAATGCGAACCAAAAGCTACATGGCCCAAATTTTTCACAAAATTTTCATTTTGACCCCAAAACTCCAAAACCGTACAAAAATAACGGTTCCATTAAAAAGGGGCTAAATCCACACAATGTGTATACTATCAAGAACTTAGACTGCAACGCTCTCAATTAGAGGGACCAAAGTGCAATTCAGCCCGACTTATTGGTATCATTGCTGCAAAAAAACACCGTCCATTTCAATATAGAGGATGTTTTCGTTTTTGTGTATCCAACTTTGACCCGCAATTACTTATTTTCTTTAATTCAAAAAGTATAAAATTAATATCGACAAATTTATGTTAAAGAGTATTTTCATAAAAGTAACTTCTTATAATTTTTTTATTGTAATTAATTAGTTATTACTAATCAAAGTTTTTTTTTGTAAATTAGCGATGAGGTGAGTATCGAACCCAGGACCTTCTGGTCACTGGCAAGAACCTTTTCCACTAGATTACTCGATTAGTTATTGTTAATCAAAGTTAGATATTGAAAAAATAAAAATGTCTTATGTTTTGAAATGGAAGGAGTATTGTGTAACGAATTGTGTTTGTAACTTACGTAGCTTAGATCTAGCATTGGAACTTAATGTTGAAAAACAACAATACTAATGAAATTTGAAGTCGAGCCAAAACATTTATCATATTAGCTAAAAAATAGTAGACCCAAAGAAATTCAAAATCGAGAACGTAACTGAACCTGAACCCCACCAATTGGATGTGACGAGATTAGAATCGAAAGAAACTGAATCGACTTAGGTTCTTCCTCATAGAAAACTGATAAAATATGTTGGATTTATATTTTGACTTAAAACCAAATCGTTTGCACCCTTAAATATAGTATAGGTATTAGATTGGTCAAACAATTGATTATTATTGATGTATATTCCAATTTGATCACTTCATATGAGTTAGATATTCTCTCGAGTGATGAGACGAATAAGTTTAATATTAATGCAACCTTAACATTCGTTTTCAAGTTTTAGTCAAGATAGTTAAGGAAGTTATGACTGGTCTTGTTTCTCCTTTTTCAAAAGGATTATCTCTAGATTAGAAGACTTGTTCTAGACAACATATTTTAAGGACACAGAAAAAATTAGTCGCATTAGAAATATACTTATGGATTAGAGTTAGTTGTCCATTAACTATAGAAGCAAATGACTTTCTTATACTTTGCTCTCAGTTTCAACTCATCAATCTTTTTACGAATAATCTCCTTTTATTTTTTGAGATTTTCATATTCTTCATATTCAGCAATTTCTTTCTCCAATTCATCAATATCTTTAAGAATAATTTCCTTTTGTTTATCGAGATATTAATTTCTTTCTTCAACACTTCAATCTCCTTAATAATAATCTCCTTATTTAAATTCTCGAGTATATCATCCATATGCTCCAGATTCTTCAATTTCAACGAAAGTTCAAAATGTGTGTTGTCATAGTAGTAACTAGTTGTTCACTGACATGCTTAAATAATAATCTCCTTATTTATTGATGGTAATTCTTATAAAAATAGAGACGGAGATATTTTATTGTTGATAATTTTTGTTGTTGTCAATACATTATAGATATCTATATTTATAGGTAATTAGTCTAACCCTAATACTATATTGTAATACTATAGATATCACAATTGTATAAACACTTGTAAATTTCCCCCTCCAACACATCACTTAGACATATCACACAATAATAGCTTACTTGCTCATCTTCTTCTTTAATTTTCTCCTTTGCGTTTTCTTGAGTAAAATAGCTAAAAATCTTCATCATTTTCGAAAAAACAATTTAATTGAGGCTGAATTTTAGTTGGTAAATACTAGTAATTCATGACATACTCGATACTAAATATAGATGAGAGGTTGGTAAAAGAGAATGACAAATGAGGGTGATATTGTGACAAGAACAAAAAGGGAGTCATAGATTCCTCGAAGTGTGTGATGCTAATAAGTGATATCGTTTCGCAATTTTTAAAAATGCTGGATCAATGATTTCATCATGCTCGTAACATTGGCGGAATTATGAAAAAATTCTTTTGGTTGTCAAATTTATCGTAATTTTCTTTTATAAAAAGAGACATAATTTACTTTGTTACAAAGCATATTATTTTTATTCGTCAAATATATTGATCTATTAATATAATATATATTTTGAAGGGAGTAAATGAATTTAATTAGATATTAATGTGAATTATATAAAGTATATATGTAACTAATTTGTGGTTATTGTATTTGTAAGTGAGTCATCACCTCATAAATTCACGTAGAATCACGGGAACTTGGACTTATGGTACTAACGCTAAAGCTTAGTATTTGATACTAAATTGATCTCAATCATTGGATCATCTAACTCCTTCAATTTTACTCTCTCTAATTCAAAAAAATGTCTTTCTTGCTTGAATAATAAAAAGATCATATTTTTTCGCTTTTCAATTTTAATCCGTGTATCCTATATTTGTTTGTTGCTACATCTAGATTTTTCTTCTAGTTTAATAATCAGGGTTAATCATTTTTTCAATTAATCATCTAATTATCAAATCACCTTTGTAATGTATGTAAAACAACATATACGAGCATTGGCATATTCCTTGTTATAAATCCTTGTATGCTATATGTGTACTAATCATTAAGTACATGATATTTGTTATTTATGTTTATCTTTTGTTCAACATGTGTATGTTCATTTTGCTAAAGATTATTGATACGTTTTTTTTTTATATAGAACATATTTATGTTTTGCTAATGTTTTTATTTAATAACATTTAATTTACAAAAAAAAAACAAGGTATTCAATGTAGAAATAAGAGAAGGATATAAATGTCAGTTTAATAGTTAAAAATTTTATAATGTTGTTTTTCAAGTTATTAATTATTTTGTTTTACCTAGTGAAGGGTAATTGTATCCAAACATGAATTATAATAGTTTCACTTACATTCACGTGCATTCCCCTACAGTCCTCTATCCTAGGTTAATATTAAATGTTTACCTCACTTAGATTCACCTCAATCCAAGCGCACCATAAGTCACACTCGTAGTATGTGTTTGTTAATGTAGGGGCGAGGTGGAAGTTTAATTTTAATTATGTTGTTGCCCCTGAAATATGACTCCTATACTTTCTTCTTGCCAATTTATTAATTACAAACATTACAAGTTAATTAAACCATTTTCATAGATAAGCTACTAACACTAGTTATGTGGGCACAAAAGATGCGTGTGCACCTAATAATAATGGAATTAGAAATTTTAACGAAAAGAATAAGTAAAATAAACAATTACTCCCTATCTATAAAAATTGAAAAACAAAAAAATCCAATCTTTCACTTGTTTCTCAAGAATAGCATCTTATTGAAGCTGTGTGAAGCAAGAAGTAAACCCCAATCGAATCGAAGCAATAATGGCGCCAGCTGCAGCTGATTATGAAGATGAGATTAAGGACGAAAAAAACCCTCCCCCTCTTGATGAAGACGATATCGCTCTTCTCAAAACCTATGTACTAAACCCTATTTTTCAATTTCATTTTTCTTAATTGTTTTTTGCTTTAAATTCTTGTACCTTTATGTCTCTTTTATTGGGTTGTTTGTTTTGTATGCCCGCATAATTTGATATCAATTGGATGTTCTAGTTCATCTGTGTTAGATCCGGACTTCTTCGTCTCGAAAAGAGAGTCTAGCTTAATCTTCGTTGGTTAAATTTGATTTATATTGAAATCATCGTGTTTGTAGTAAAGTACATTTATGATAAAGTTTGATAATAATGTATAAAGTATTTAAGAAGTGTATCGAAATTGGAAGTTAGACAATTTTTTTGAGATTGAGGGTGTAGAATTATCCAATGCGGAGGGAGAAGAAAACCAGTGATCACTCATTAGTTGACTAGAACTGAATTTGATAGAACAAGAGAAGTTAAAGGTGGAAATTTAGCTAATTCAGATTATATATGTCGACTAACGGGGGCTCTTTTAGCTTGGTTATCTTCTTCGAAGTTTGAGCTCAATGCCTTGGAGTATTAGCTGGCTACAGAAATTGGCTTTCTAAATTATAAAAGAGTTTTCGTTGCAATTTTCTTGTTCGTATATGATAATGTTTATAGTGGAGGGTTGTAGGAGTGCCTGAAAAGGCGTGTGGGCTTTGATAATTGTAGTTCATGATGTCTCTCACTTCGAGTGATATAATTGTTAACTATTACTTCTTCGACTAAACTTGCAGGGATTGGGTCCATATTCTAATCTCATTAAAGATGCAGAGAAGGAAATCAAGGACATGGCCAAGAAGATCAACGATCTATGTGGTATTTAATCAATTTAACAAGTTGTTTCTGTTGAATTTCTTGACACGGTTTATCTTGAGACCATTCGAAGATGTTGCTTTGTTTTCCCATATTGTTAATCTATATCTAAATATATCTCTTAAGTAATATCATTCTGGGTTATGGTAGCGGATGTCCGTCAATAGAGGAAGTATTGGT
Source organism: Echium plantagineum (assembly GCA_003412495.2). NCBI lineage: Eukaryota > Viridiplantae > Streptophyta > Magnoliopsida > Boraginales > Boraginaceae > Echium > Echium plantagineum. Next base: position 19,772,192 of record CM016566.1, on the reverse strand, counting down.
TCCAGCATTCCATAGGCAATAAATTGGCAAAACATAATAATAACAGTGTTAGCTGGTTGTTAATCTAATGCCAATATCTCCTTGATTGGCCTTTACTTATATCGATATAAACGTTTCCCAAAGTTGAATATCCTTATCTTTCTTATAATGTTAGGTATAAAGGAATCTGACACTGGCTTAGCTGCACCAAGTCAGTGGGATCTTGTATCTGATAAGCAAATGATGCAGGAGGAGCAGCCACTTCAGGTATGTTCTTCAGAAGGTGACTGAACCTGGTTAGAAATTGTTCGTATTGATTTTGCTGAATTAATATTGGTACCTCTGTTCAGGTGGCAAGGTGTACAAAAATAATCAATCCAAACACTGAAGATGCGAAGTATGTCATAAATGTGAAGCAAATTGCGAAGGTAGGTTTCTTGTGATTGTTTGTGTAATATATAGTTTAACGTTGGTAGTGGAACGCTTTCCATGTAAATGCTCACGAACGTTTGCGAATTGCATGGCTGCAGTTTGTCGTTGGACTTGGAGACAAAGTATCACCTACTGATATCGAAGAAGGGATGCGAGTAGGGTAAGCATAAATAAAACCTACTGCAGTTGCTTTCTTCTTTCTGGATTACAATATGTATTAATATGGTAAATGTGTCCTCAAAGGAGAATCTATAATGCCTTGGTTATTCCTATTGTGAGAGTCAGAAGGGCTTAGAGGACTACTTTGTGTCTGTCTAATATAAAAGTTTGGTTTAATAGAGGCTTTGATTCTACACTGTGGTGATCTTTAAGGAAAAATGATGTGCTAAATAAAAAAAAAATGCAGACTTTTCACTTTGAGTCAAGTTTCTTCTAATTTGATGATTGGATTTTTTGCTACAGAGTCGACAGGAATAAGTATCAGATTCAGATTCCCTTGCCTCCTAAAATTGATCCAAGTGTGACAATGATGACAGTCGAGGAGAAGCCTGATGTTACTTACAATGATGTAGGTGGCTGCAAGGAGCAGATTGAGAAGATGCGAGAGGTGCACTTATAGTTTTTTGTTGGTCCTAATTGATATTTTTGCTTCCTATTCAATGTGTCATGTGTCACCTCTTTGACTTAATCATGTCTTGGGTTTACATTATAGGTTGTTGAGCTTCCTATGCTCCATCCTGAGAAATTTGTAAAGCTTGGAATAGATCCTCCAAAGGGTGTTCTGTGTTATGGTCCCCCCGGTACTGGTAAAACACTACTTGCACGAGCTGTGGCAAATAGAACTGATGCATGTTTTATTCGTGTTATTGGTAGTGAACTTGTTCAAAAATATGTTGGTGAGGGAGCACGGATGGTTCGTGAATTGTTTCAGGTACTAGGTTTCGTAATTTTATTATAGATAGCAGTGCCTGTGATGATTCACCAATGATATATTAAATTTTATTTATGCCAGATGGCAAGGTCAAAGAAAGCTTGCATTGTGTTCTTTGATGAAGTAGATGCTATTGGTGGCGCCCGTTTTGATGATGGTGTAGGTGGAGACAATGAAGTTCAGCGCACCATGCTCGAAATTGTTAATCAGCTTGATGGGTTTGATGCCCGTGGAAATATTAAAGTTCTTATGGCAACAAACAGGTCTAATATGTTTCCTTTTTCTCTGGATAGTTGTCTTGCTTCTGAGCTGCCATGCTATTGTAGAGCACCTAGACTAGGAAACTTCTCCCCCTTTCCCTCTCCCTCTCTTGGTCTGGCTGCGTGTGCTGTGCGTATATCAACCCCCAGCCGTTTGCCAGATCATTTGAGTCAATGGAAACAATTAAAGAGCTTCATTCTATCAGCCTAGATGTCTGCTATGGTTCTTATAAGAATACATTTTGGTGTTCTGATGAGTTTATATGAACGAACTACAGGCCAGATACACTCGATCCCGCTCTCCTACGTCCTGGACGATTAGATCGTAAGGTTGAGTTTGGCTTACCAGATCTGGAGAGCAGAACACAGATATTTAAGATTCATACAAGGACAATGAACTGTGAGAGGGATATCCGATTTGAACTACTGGCTCGCCTTTGTCCAAATTCCACAGGTAACTCCTATAATTATGAGCTTCAGAAAATGATACAGAGTCCGTATTTGCATATTGGCATGATCTTCCAGTAGTACTGTAGACTGTAGTAGATACAAACTGATGTAAAGAGTAATGATCCTTTATTCGATGATGTGTCATGATTCATGTGTAGCTGAAATATTGCTCAATCATGCATTCTATCGTGATCTTTCGTCCTACCCTTTCTGTAGCAGTGATTAAAGAATGATACGTAGTCAAAGATTTTGACGCCGAACTGTTTTACATGATTCTATTTGAATTGTTGTACTCTAGTAACACTCACCATTATAGACATTCTCCTTAAAACAACTTCTAGAATGTCAAGTGCATGTATTATCTTCAAAAACAAAGAACGAGCTCCTCCTTCCGGAGTTTTTAGTCAAAACAGGAGACGACTTATGTTTCAGTGTGGTTTATATTGTGTGTATGTTCAATAGTTATGACTAGTTAATCATGTTATCGTTTGGATTTGTGTTCTTTCACTTCCTTGGGGTGTTCACTCATCAGAAAACTGGGTTTGCAGGTGCTGATATAAGAAGTGTGTGTACCGAGGCTGGAATGTACGCTATCCGGGCGAGAAGGAAGACTGTTACAGAGAAAGACTTCTTAGATGCTGTCAACAAAGTCATCAAGGGATATCAGAAATTCAGTGCAACCCCTAAGTACATGGTCTACAATTGATCTGGACAATGTCGATTTAAAGAGAGCCTCCATCTCTTAATCTCTCTGGATCATGCTATGTATTTATCGTTGTACTTCTCTTAAAAACCATATTCTGTATCGCACATCGGCTGCTAATCTCTTATAGTTCATCTATTGCGATTTTCAGTTTTTCTGCCCTTTTCACCATCATTGTCTTTACTTACAAATATTTAATTGAGTCGGGTAATTACTCAGTTGTTTTGTGTATCCAATATCATCCACTTTGATCTTGTTCCATGCATGTCAAGCTTGTAAACAAAGTTGATTCTTCGAGTCGAGTAACGAGCAAGATGGTGAGTTGGTGACACCATACTTTAAATTTGAAAATATGGTAATCTTTTCATTAAGATGAAAGTGAGGTTATTGCTTATTATGCTAACACAGTTACATAGTATCAGTTAGCAGATACTTATTATGAGGTCCCAAACAATAGTAGCGTTAGAACTATAGTTTCATCGGTCGAAATAAACTACAAGCCAAGACCAGCCTCTCAGTTCTCGCCTGCACCTTGATGAGCCCTTGTTTTCAACCACTCCACAACTTCTCCAAACACAAGATCCACATTCTCATCGGGTTCCCCGACGATCTGGTGCTTCATGCCTGGATATATCCTAAGCGTCTTATCTTTGCTCGAGGCCCGTTGGAACAACTCTTCAGCGTTTGCAGGGTCACATACCACGTCTTCTCCACCGTGAACTATGAGCAATGGCACATCCACTTCATCGAACCTCTCTTGCACCTCCCTGCAAACTCTTAGCAGCTCGTAAGCAGTGGCAGCACGAGGCCTCGCTAGTGGCCTGCGTGGACTCGCGATGGCTAGCTTCCTCTTCCAATCCACCTACACAGGAGTGACAAGATTGATGTGTTACATACTTACATGTTATACCAAGCAATATTTTCAACACATACATATGCAGTATTACTTTCAATAATTTGAAGGGAGAAAAAGGAGAAAAATGATCTTACTTTAAAGGAGACATGAGGAATGGAGCCACGTGTAGGGACCACACACCAAGTAGGGGTTAGGTAAGCCACAACACCAAGCAAATGTTCCAAAGGCCATGGAGGCTTAAACTTTTCACTAATCCCACACATTGCACCATTCAATACGACGCCGTTGAAGGCCTTTTTTGGCGCAGCTTCACCTCGCCTGAGAGTGATCAGCAATGCAATTGCGCCACCAAGGGACTCTGAGTACAAAAACGAAGGCAGATTTGGCGGCGCGTGTTTAGCACGGAAGTTGTCGAAGAAGGATATGCAATCATCTACCACTGGATTAATGTCGGGGATGTGAGCGATCAGCCCCTCGGAGAATCCATGACCTTATCAGTGGCGAAATCAGTATATTTACATAATTAAATGAATGACTGAATGAATATCAAACAAATAAAAGAAATATAGGTGTAAATATTATCCTACAAATATATTATAAATTGGAAGCTATTTTCAAGTAAATATTATATGGGAGTACTTATAGATTTTGTATTTAGCATTATCCTTATCAAAATTAACAAACCAATGTTCAAAATTATCAAATTTTGGAGTATTAGTTGACAAACATAACTTTTATATGAATCAAAATTAGCATCCAAATAGTAAAATGTGTGTTAAATGACCCATTTTAAAATTTAATACAGCATACATTTTTCTAAAAATAAAAATGAACTTCTAAATATTTAATTTTTCAAATTCAAAACTCGACAATATTTTAGAAACAAAATTTAATTTATCGAAAAGTAGGGGACGACTGGCGGTCAACGCCTTAGTTTCCACAAACCTTGGTGATCAATAGCACAAACAGCAAACGGCCCATTTTGAGCCAAATGAACCGCCGTAAGCTGCACGAACCAGCTGGACTCTCCTGTGAATCCATGTACCACGCATATCACGGCGACTGGTTTGGCCGGTGGAAGCGGGGTCCACCATTGCGTGAATAGCTTCAGTCCACGTGGATTGGTGATGTACTCCGAATGGTGTTCAACTGAGTGGCGTCTATAGAATTCCTCCGCCGAAAGCTCACCGAAGGGGGAGGTCTCGTTGGCCTCCGCCACTGGGTGCTTCATTTTGGGGGGGGGGGGGGTGTGGGCAGTGGATATGGTGAGGGAGAAGGATGTGATGACTTCCAAGGAGTAAAGTAGTTGTACTTGGGTTGGTTGGTTAGTTGGCGTTGGAGTTAAAACCTACACGCACAAAAATAGTGTTTTTTATGACTAAATATACTGTTTTTTCCCTAGCGAAAACTTCGTTGGTTGATGCACTTGCAAAGGGGAGGGGCATAATAGTACATTTACTTCTAAAAAGCCTTATTTGGTTGTGTATAGCAACTCAGGTTGATTTGTTATTTATAGTTCGTTTGGATTGCCGTAAACCTGTCTGAATATAGATAAAGTTTTAAGTTTGTATCGTTGAGAATCAATTTTTTGTAATCAATTATATTAATCGAGATTAAATGATAAACTATCAAAGAAATTAAATACTCCACGTAAGTTTAGCACATCACCAAGATTCACTCATCTTTAAAGTTTTACCATCACCTAGATTCATCCTTATCCGAATAGACCATTAGAATTGGGGAATTTTTAAATTTAAAATGTATATATTTAGTGGAAGTACAACAACATTTCTACATCTTTTTGAAGAGTCTTCGTTTTAAGCACGATACGGACTTCGTATAGTATGCAATCTTAACTTTGTGTGGGCAAATAACGTGTTTCCAGAACAACAAGAGTGCGGTGCAAATATTATATACCTTTCCTACTTTCTAGTAGATAAGAAGTGCAGGAGTGTGATGAGTTTATGGGAGTTTCTTTTGTTTTTTAATATATAAATTACATGGATATTGATTTTTTCTTTGGGTTCAGAATGAGGGTTAAAAGTTAAAAAATTAGGAAGTGCCTAGAACTTACGAACTACAAGTATTATCGATAAAATTTTAAAATATTTTAGAAAACTTTGCACTATCGAAGTAGGATTAGGTCCGTCTATGATCCTTCCTCATACAAATGTTAGCAATTATTTTATAGATAGCAGCTAGATTATTACAAACATTGGCATTAAAATTACACATAATAATATCATTAAAACTACGAACTACAAATATTAATTAACGGTATTATTAATGAAACGTAGCCGTTCTCATATCAATATAGTCGATCACAAAATTTCAATTCTTTATTAGTCCATCTTGAAACGGCAAAACTCCATTAATGTATATCAATTATGATATGAACTAGGATCACTTATTTACATCAGTCCTACACATATGTCCTACTAATTAGGACAATCAACTATACCACATCGGTAGTTTAGGTGTAGACTCTTTTCTTTATATATTGAAACATAACATTGTCTGTTGTGTTCGTAGAAAGGAGAGATGGTTGGCATCTCCCCCGACAGGGACGGGAACAGCTTTCGGGCTTTCCTTGTTACCACACATCCGGTTAAGGCTCTCCACTTCGGTGGATCTATAACCCAATTTTTTTTGATGTAACAAATCGTTCGATAACAACCAATTTTTTTTTAACATCGTTCGATAACAACCAATTTTTTTTTAGCAAATCGTTCGATAACAACAATGGATTAGTATATACATGTTTTAGTTAGTAATCGTTCGAGAAAAGGTGTTGTTGTGCAAAAGAGGTGCTAATCTTGGTGTTTTTCCTAGAATCCATCGATTTGTACATGCACTTGGTGTTTCCAGTTATGTTCATTCACTCTATTTTGATGTAAACAAGATAAGAATGTCCAATCGATACGTGAAAACAAATACTTGTGTCCAAACACGAGTCTTTTAGATATCTTACAGATAGATACATGAAAAAATGTAATGAACAAGAAGTTGTACAGAAAATATAAGTATCTACTCGACTATCATACAGTGGAAGTGGGAGGCCTGCTGGTTTCTTTCAAAAAGGTAAAGAGAAATTCAGATGCGTGGACCATTTTTTCGAGTTAGCATATCTCACATGTAGTCCTGAGAATCGGTATTGTTGTCTCGTGGAGATCCGCTCTGATCATTCCCTACCGTTCTCTTGCTCATGTTCGCTCGTTGAACTAACCGGACCAATGCCTGAACGACTTCTGACATCGGTGGTCGGAACTCGGGTTCAGGCTGCAAGAGAGGGGAAGTACAATTTGAGGATAATACACTTAAGATCAAATTGGTGGAGCATAAAAGTTTCTATGCATTGACACAAGTCACACAACTTACTTTTAACGGCTAATAAAATCTCACAAACCACCAAAGCTCCTAGTTATTCGCAGTCATATCAAATCTGTTCTTTGTTGGTTAAGAAAAATCTGTTCTTTGTTTATGTTTTTGTATCTTAAAAGCCCAAGAATTTCCGGTGTACGGTTTATTTACTTGCTCAAACAGTCTAACATATTTAAGAGTTACAAAGCTACAAACTTTTCGAGGTATGTCAACCTACTCATTACCAGTCTCTCAAACATTTGGTTGGAATGTCACAACCCATGTGCTCCACTGCTAATAACTCAGACTAGGCCAGGAATGCCAAGCTTCCACTCAACCGACACTAAATGCTAAAATGTTTTAAGAATAGTTTTTTCGCGTGTGTGTGGTCCAATCACCAATGCCCAACGGTGATCTTTGACATGGTCAGTGGTCAAAGTGATAGACATCGGAAATGCTGTATATTCTACTCCTAAGTCCTAACACATAATAACTGAAGCTATTATGACTATATTAGGCTAAACATGCATGCTAGGTCAAAGTTGTGGAATTCTAAAGTCAACAATTACGAATTATGACTAGGCTAGGGCGCCAATTATTCCGTTACATTAACTCGCCTATCACAATCTTATTTATTAATTATTCTCAAATAGCTTCCTAAGTTCTCTTTCATCTCTATACCCACTGAACTTGAGAAGCCAAAATTTTAGGGTACCCCTTAGCTAGCTTGTGTGACACCAATGTCCGACTTTTAGGTCAAATTCCATGCTGGAGTGTGCGTGAGTACGCTCATATGGGCGTTCCAAACTCACAAGATCAAGGCATTGTTTATCTGAAGTAATTAGGACAAAAGTCAATACTAAAACAGTACCTGGACGCAGAGAGCAATTATATCAGCAAAGCGGGAAAGAGATTTGACTGGATAGAGCCCTTTTAGTGCTGGATCAACCATTTTCGTGAGAGCATCAATATCATGGAGCTGGGGGGTCGCCCATCGAACTAACAATTGCTCAGACCTTGACCTCGAGCTGTCATAAATAATGATAGTTGTTATCAAATGGAATTCATTTTCTTTTTCGTTTCAATGTAACATTGTTCCACCAACTACATACCTATCAAATGGTGTGCGTCCAGTAAGAAGTTCTAACATGACAACTCCGAAGCTGTACACATCACTTTTGATTGTATATTGACCAGACATGCCAACCTCGGGAGCACTGTACCCAGAGGACTCCTGCACCACATGGAAAATGCAATGTGAATATAGCTCCTATGAATCACCAAATGAATATTAATGTTTAAACCTCCTATCTAATTTCCCTTCTAAAGGAGCAGTTTGTAGATTCGCATACCATGCTGGGGTTAATGCAGTGTATTTTGAAACACTAAGAAAACTAATATGTAACTGCTGACAGATTCCATAAAGTTCTCGATAGTTTCACAAGAGCGTAAATAAAAGAAACTATATTTGGCACCAGTGATGACTCCACCTCTAAATTGATTCTTACGAAAATCAAATTTCGTAACATGTTAAAAAAGGTTCCACAAATTCTACCTGATCTTCTTGGACTATGCTTGCCAACCCACAGTCTGAAAGATGAGGATTCAGCTCCACGTCAAGTAAAATGTTTGCTGACTTGAAGTTTTTGTGAACAACTGATGGTGAACATACTTCATGTAGATACCTGGAGAAAGTACTTGTGTTAAACAAACCATATATACGTGCTACTTCTCAGAGACAACTATCCAAACAAAACACCTTTATGTGCTAGGATTATCAAATGGGTTTTTATCGTAAGTAAAGTCAAGCATTTCAAAGTGAGCGAGTTGAATCTTCACCATATCCAGATCAATTGGAGAAGTAGTCACACCAATCAACCAAGATACTTCCTAAATGCTTACTCATGAAAAAACAACGATATTTGTCTTTCTATGACTGATGGTCATCATAATATACTGAAGCCATGTGAACAAGTACTACATAGATAAGAATAGCTTGAATTCTGTACAAGGGAAATAAGAGAAATACTGCAATGCCATCATCACTAAGTTAACTTACTCTAAAGCACGTGCAGTCCCGAGAGCAATCTTAACCCGGGTGTTCCAGATTAATGGTCTGCTATCTTCATCTGAAAGATGTAAGAACTCATGCAAGGAGCCATTCTTAATAAACTCATGAACGAGCAAATACTGTCCATGCTCTGAACAATAACCAACAAGCTCAACGACATTAGGATGATGCAGCCTCGAAATCCACAACACTATCTCCAGAAAATCTTCAGTGCTGGAAAGAACTGATGAATTTATTTTCTTCACTGCAAAAACCTGACCACAAACCAAAATCGATAGAAGCGAAGTCATGGAGAGAATAGAACATCTAAGAACTAACATGAGAACTCTTCAACTTTCCATGAGCTCCACACAGCTAATAAGATCATTGTCTTATATATAAGTAATATCTAGTAGAGAATTGACATGAAGTGCCAGATATCAGCCACGTGAATATCACATCAGATAACATATTTTTCATGCTCTTGACAGAGTAATATGGTTAATTCATAAGTTGTTCATGGTCTCAATCACCCAGAATCAGGTGTTAAATGAACACAAAAATGTACATCACTTATGCATTACACAGATAAAACAGTTACCTTCCCGTCATCAAATTGAGCTCGATAAACACGCCCAATTGATCCTTCACCAATAATATTTTCACCATTGAAACTACCGGTAGCAATCTGAAGGTCTGCTATGGAATAGGATACAGCATCGATAGCAGCTGTATTTATTTTCTTGGCTGGAATAATAGGTTTAGCCGTGACATCGTTATCATCAAAGGATTTATTACGATCAACCGGTGGTGGTTTAAGATTCAAAGCAGCTGGAATTTCAAATGCTTTTGTGCTGGATGCAGAGGATGTTTGAACAGACTTGAACTCTGAAATTAATTTTAAAATATTTATTATGAAATATCATTCAAACGAAGATGATTCACATTTTGCATTGAAGAGCTCTAACTAGATGTACAGAGACCATATTTCTTGGACATGTATTTCTGAGTTATAAACTTAATCCCAAGGCAGAAGTTCTGATACTAAAAATATCACTTCGTATTCAGTTAACTGGAGAAGTGTGACATGAAGCAAAAGGGACTATCTCCATCCCATTTTGCTAAGATGCTTACCTTGTACTTCCTGAGAAGCAAGTGGAGCGAAAGACTGATTGTCAATCTTTTCAATATCTGCTGATGGCTTTCTCGATCTTCTCTTAAAGATAAAGAATGCTGCTATTGCTCCAACGATTAGAATAGATATCACGATTCCTGCTATTCCTCCAGCCCCAATACCAGACTTGCTGCTGCCGCCTCCATCACCTGACGATCCACCATTGTTTCCTGATTTAGGACTTGGGTTGCGCTTCCCTGCAGGAGGTGTGCCAGGTGGAGGCGGAGGTGCAGGGCCAGAGTTAAACGAGTTTCCACTTGTCCTGCAATAATTATCACCAGTTAACTCGCAATTCATAGACAGGAGAAAAGGCTGACAAGGTTGATGTTTACTTTAGATTTTTGATGCCTTTCAACTGATCCGGTACATAGCCAGTAAAACGGTTGTTTTCAATATTCCTGAAATGTTGAAGAATGAATTAGATCAATGGGCCTATATTACATTACACATCGCTTTCATATTAAGACTTAGCAGACATGCAATAGGATGTACTACTTTTTTTTCGGAACTTACAGGTTGTCGAGGGGAAGATTGGCAAGGACGTCAATTGGGCCTGTGAATTGGTTATTCTGTATATACCTAAATAGGTAGTAACACGGTTAATTCATGATACATCATAAGGAACTGAAAACTACAGCTTGAATGTTATTGTACTTACAAGTTGCTCAAACTTGATAATGAGCTGAAACTGTTTGGAAGGTTACCAGACAAAGAATTGGAAGATAAATCCCTGAAGCATGAATAAAAGGTAGATATCGATCATCACCAAATTGCAAAGAAAAGTTGCCCAAAGTTCACTCATTTTTAAATATTTTTTGTATGAAATATTGAATTGAGTAAAAAAAGATCTTTTGTCCTTCAGTCATATTAAACATAAGAAAATCCTCACTACTGTAATTGGTTGGAAAACAGATCTTCAGCTTATTAAAAGTTAGGAGAAAAGAAGAGAAGCCTTACATGGTGGACAAATCCGAAAGGGCACTAATATCGCCCACTTCACCCGAGAATTGGTTGTGACTGATATCTCTGCAGTAACCAATATAACATAATTAAATGTTGACCATCAATTATTCAACTAATAAATGGAGGTATAGAATGGGACTAACAGGTTGGTAAGAGATTTCAGCTGCGAGATTGCGTACGGGAAACCACCATTATAGCCACTATTAGCAAGATTTCTGCATTGTAAGAACAAATGATCTAAAGGCTGGTAAGAGATACTTCTAGTAAAATAATAACTAGAAATACCAAAGATAGAAACCATACAATCGCTGCACATTAGGTGGAAACTGATATGGTATCTGGTTCCCGAAATTGTTGTTGCTCAAGTCTCTGAAAATATAAATGCAACAGCTATTTTAAGTAGGAACGTACGACAACTAAAAAAATAACACAGAAGGAATAACATCTTACAATTTCGTCACAGCATCCAAATTTTGAACCAAATATCCAAGGCCCCCAGTCAGCTGAAGACCTGATAAATCTCTAATGACACGGAAAATAAAATGTGATTATCTAGCATGAGAGAGGGAGAGACATCCAGTCAAGTGAAATATAAGATAGAATAGTAATACATTTCTGTAATCCTTGAGCCTTTGCAAGTTATTCCCTTCCATGACTCTCCACAAGGATCACCGCCATTTGCCGTCCATTTGCTTAGCTGCTGCGGCGAATTTAAACTGGTGTAGATGACTCGAACAGCTTCAGCTGCACATCCAATAACACGCTAAGTATTTATATTTCATCCATAGAACCCTATTAAATGGAGATCATGCTAGTTCTGTTTGTCAGATTGACATCAGCAAGATAAATCTTTTGTGATAATATAGTCAAAGATTAGCAAAATACATCAAACAAAAGTTCAGATACTTTTGCAATCAGAACTCAATCAACGTTCTCGCATTCTTATGGTAAGATGATCAATACCAAATTCAAGGACTACTTTTTTCATGAGTTGCGACAACCAGTGATAATCCTTACAACAATTTTATGTATATGTACCGGATGTTCTCCTAAAAAACTCTCGGGAAAGGACATCAATAATTCACCTAATAAATTTCCAGTTAACGATCCTTCTCCAGTTGAAGCGCATTAACACACGCAAGATGCAATATTGAACAAACAGATATTTAATCATCATACTACATCCTCTTAAAAGATCCGATTTTGAATCAAATTCTTGAAACTTACCGATACATAAACCACTAAACCACGTAAAACACTACTTCATTCCATCTCACTTCTTCTTCTTTCAAAAAATGTAACCTTTTTCCCACTTACAATTAACAAATCCACAATAACAGACCAATATCAAAACAATAAAAAAACCATCATCATCATTAGTTAGACATAGATACGATGATGAGACATAGATACGATGATTAGACATAGATACGATGATTAGACATAAACATGATGTAGAACCGACACACTGTTTTCTGAAGATGGGCAATCATTAATTAACTCAAACACACAATCAACATCACTAAAGGAGATTCCGGATCCTCCGTTACAATTTGTGCGACACTGTCTGATACACTTTATTAAGCTCATGCTACATATTTAACTTTTAATTCTTAAATGAACTTCTAAAAACAACATAAACATATCACAATATCAACCGACACCGATATAAAGTATCACACAAAGTGTAATAAACGATTTATTCCGGAACAAGATTACTGACCATCTTTTTGTTCTGTATCAGCATTGATTAAGCTTGGCTCTTGAAGAAGAATGGCAATGAGTAGTGGCACAAGTAGCACCACCCCTTTGTTCATCTCCCTCATTTTTGTTTGATGATTCTCTCTCTACAGTTGAGAGGCTTTTGATAATTGAGAAACAGAAGAATAAAATGGGTTATAGAGCAGAGATTATTGTATGTGAATACCCATTCTCTGAATGTAAGCAAAGCTGGCAGGCACGATCTGGTGGAAGAATCCAAAGCCACAGAATTCTTTACTCTGTTTTGTAGACTCGTATATATACCATGTACTCTCTCTGCAATAGTAAATACACTTGACCTTATTCGAACATCCAAATAGTGGATTTCTGTAGTATAAAATGATAGTTTTATCCTTTTTTATTTAAAAGTGTAAAGGTGAGGAAGTTAAATGACGGGCAAAATAATAATTTAATGATATGGTAAATCACTATTTCGATATGTGTATAGTGAATCCCAGAAAATACTAATTGTCCCTTTGTCGTGCACATTCGATAAATGTAGACAAATTTATTTTTTCAATCGAGTTGTTTCGAGAATCATGTTTTATTTATCTTATATGGGTTATACGTGACAAATTATATAGTTGATTTTGAATATTTGATTACATCATGAATATTTGTGATATAATATTCTAATATATAATGTATAAATTTTAAAGTAAAAGACGTCGAAGGAATTACAAGAAAGATGTAGTTTGGGTGCTTTATATCCTCTCTCTCTTCTTGTGACTTAGTATAAATGTTATAAATGTTTGTAATCAAAGATAATACTATTTTAAATATTTCTCAACTAATTTATTATGGTTTGACTTGAAAATGGAAAACATTTTAAAATATTAGCCTCAATTTAATACAAACTATTTTTAATCTCTAATAGTAACAATCAAATTATTATTTTTATAGAAGAAAAATTCTTGAAAATTTCAAAGTTTTTCTACTTAATTAATGAAAGACATTATTGTATATAATCATATTAAATTGGAAAAAAAAAAATCATTTTTACGAAACTAGAATAATTATAGACCTTGTAATAATACAATCTAACATAGTTTAGGTCTAATGGAGGAGTCCAAATAAATCTAAATTCATTTGGTAATAATCAATCTTACTAATGATTTGTTGCTTTTGTTTTGTTTTTAACGATGCCTTTTTAACAGGTCTTTTAAGATGAGTGACTTAAAAAAGCATTTGTTTTTTTTACTCTTTTGTCTAGTCAAGATAATTTCTTTAATTTCCATGATCAAATGCATGATGACTTTGTTGTTCATAATTGCATTTGGTATGTAGCATATTCTTTCACCAAATAATGTGCTTTTTGTTACAAGTCTAACGGTATAGTTGGAACATAAAAACAATGTACACTTTTATATTTGACGCACCCTCAAGTGATAATCAATCACATTTATTATACGAAGGATCTTATTTTGATAAAAAGAAAATCAATGACTTCTCGCTCTACAGTCTATATGTTAATAACGATGTTTCACTTCTAATGTAAAAATGATTTCTAAAAACGAAAGAGACGGAGTATCGATATCAGGATAAAATTATCGATTTCTCTAGAGGAGGGGATGGGGTGAGTTTTGTGGAAAGAGTCACGGGACCTCGTAATCGGAGGACCTGACTGATAGAGGACAGCTTCAAATGCCTAGGATAGAGAACCATGTGAATATGTGATACTTTCTTTTCATACTCCCTCCGTTTCTTTTTATTTGATTGTTTGGGGAAAAAGTACTTTATTAAGAGATTGTGAAAAATTACATTGGGATTGTAAAAATGTGTATTGGAATTGTAAAAAGGTGCATTGAAATTGTAAAAAGGTGCATTGGGATTGTAAAAAGTGCATTGAAATTGTAAACAATCAAATAAAAAGAAACATAGAAAAAATGCTCAAACAATCAAATAAAAAGAAACGGAGGGAGTATTACCTTTTTTGTGATTTTAAAGTTGATTCAAGCTAGTTGATAAAAGAAATCCAATTAATACTTGGACCCTTTTTTATTACACTTCCAAAATTGAGTAGGAGAAAAAACTTCAACAAAAAAGGTGATAATAATGTGTATATTTGGGGTTTATTCAACCAAGTTTACCTTGCCGTCATGTTTGGAAATACATCAATTATGTTAATATAGTTTTTTAAATAAAAATATTTATACCTAAAAAAAATTGAAGCAACAATACCCAATTTATTTTATGTAGTCATGTCTCATAAAATTCAAATGATATAATTTCGTGTCATATAACTCTGAACTTTTACTACACTTCTCCACAGTTATTCATTTGCTTTACGGTATATATATATCTAACCCCAATGTTGACCTTTGTTTCAAAATTGCTTCACTTATTTTTATTTGCTTTAAAGATATGACTTACTCTATATTAGTATTCCTGTTTAATTGGTTCTAAAATTATCTCCCTCTGTCCCTAAAAGATTGTCACATTTTGACTTTTATTAGTCAAACATTACAAAATTTGATCATGAATTCCCATTAAACGATAAGAAATAATATAGTCTTGTGAGACCTTGTTAGATTCGTCTCAATATATATTTTTGAAATATTAACTTTTTAATAACTTTTTCGCATGTAGAATAATAGATATTTATGTTTTAAATCGTATTTTATTGACCACCAAAAGTCAAAATATGACAATCTTTTAGGGACGGAGGGAGTAATATCATTTAAATCGAAGGATACAATAATGGTAATAAATTGTGTTAGTAATATAATCGTCATCAAATTTCAAGTGTACGATAGGATTGTGTGTGCCGGACCCTCTAGGTGCCTCTTGGTTTGAACAGAGGAGCTATTTCCATTCCAGATTTAGTCGGATCCTAGCTCCAATAAACAGCGAGACAGTCATTGTCTTGACGGGAGCAACGGGAAAAGAAGATTTAAAATAGAAGCATATACCCTCTATCTCCAAAATATATATATATATATATATATATATATATATATGTTGGCAACAGAACATTATCTAAGTTTCAATAAGAACTAGTATAAGAACTAGTGCAGAAATCATAAAAGAAATGAAACATTTATCCTAACGACTCTAACGTAACATGAAGTATTCAAAGTAGTTAAATCATTAAATTTGTCTAAGCTATGAGAAGTTAGAATTTATTTTTTAACCACTTCAATCTAAGATTTGTTCCTTAGAAAAATTAAATTCATGTTATATAAATAATATGTAAGATTATTATAGGGACTTCGTATTCTAGCATTTTGTCAGTTGAATTATGTCCGAAAATTTATAATGATAATTTTTATCCTATACAATCCCCTACTTTCGTGATTTACTGGTACTTTTCTAATGAGAAAAAGAGAGTAATAATGAGAGAGCCTAATACCAACTACAAGAGTGCATAATTAACAAATAAACGTAGGGTCCCAAACGATTTGGCCGTTAAGGGAACATACATCACAATTAGGTACGTGTGATTTCTTGAAGAAACGGCTAGTTGTTCTTGCATTATAAATTTGTAATAATAATAATAATAATAATAATAATAATAATAATAATTTAATTAGGAATAAACCAAACCAAAATGAAACATGTCATATACAGATGTATGTAACTATCTATCTTTGTTGTCCACATCACTCTTCTTCAGCTAACATGTCCACAACCACATCCATCTTTCAATTCCAAAATGCATCAAATATGTTTAGTGATGAGGCTTTTAATAAGAATGTATTATTGATTTAATTTCAACCACATGTTTATTCATCATCTTAATTTCTCTTTTTATCATAAATCACTACAAGTTTGATGAGTAATCAAGTCTACAAATTAAAAGCTCTAGTTGGAGTTTAAGAATCAAACTTAATATAAGATTATATCATTCCCAAGTATTAATTACACCGCCTTGACTATCAACTACGGATTGGTTGAAGTTGAAACCATTTATTCATACAGACAAAGATAATTGCTTTCTAAATGATCCTTCTAGAAGGGGTTATTTTAACAACCTTTCTAGTTACATATGAGTTAATTGTTGATATGGTCCCGGAACGTGGGGATCTGTTATATTTTGGTCCTGAAAGTGGCACTGTTGCCGAAATAGTTCCGAAAGTGTGTATATTGGTGCAAGTTGGTCCCCTATTACGTTAAATTTAAACGTGAATAGCAATGTTTGGGACAAAAATGAAACTTCTTATAACTTAATAGCCTCATGTGGGGCCTAAAATGTAAATAACAAAAAGGTAAAGACAAAAAATAACAATTAAATACATTAAAATTAAGAAATCGATTCAGTTTAATCATTTTCTCATTCTCAAACGTTCTTCTAACACTCTAAAACAGCTGAAAAAAAATTCTCCAATATCGATTAAGTTACAAAAATTTTTTGTTTTTGCCTCAAAATTGTTATTCAAGCTTAAATTTAACGAAGCTAACGGAATGAGGACCAAATTGTACCAATATACACAATTTCAAAGACAATTTTCGCAAAAGTACCACTTTCAGAGACCAAAAGGCACCAGGCACCAGGCCCCACTTACTGGGACCATTCCAACAATTAATTCCATTTGATAGCATGTAAACTAAGATATGACTTGTGATCGTGTTAAGACTGTTATTAAATAAGAGCTTATTGTTAATATATCTCATAAGTATGACTTTGATGTAATTTAGTTTTAGATAATAATATAAATATTATTATAAAGTAATCTTCGAAAGTGACCTAATCGTTACAATATTTAAGGCTGGATTGCTTTGGTATGGGCCGGTGCCATTGAAAATGACCAAACTGTCCCAATGTAACATGTATGCCGTGAGATTATATAACAATTAACTCTAAGACTATATTACACTTAAGGCTAAAGGCACTTAATGCGTCACATTTTGACCATATATGTTTTTAAAAATGTATTATTTGATCATTTCGTCATAATGAATATTAAGTTTGATTTTTGAAGGCATATTCACAAGGGCAAAATTGTCCAAACATGTCTTTGAGATACTTTTTAAATTTTAACAAAATATTAGGTAAATATTTACATTTTGGAGGCATAATCGCATATGCACTAACTATAAATTGCCTTCAAAATTAGTTCATCGCCAGAGCAAAAATATCCAATCTAAAAAGACCGATAAGTGAATGAAACCACAATATTAATAATTAAATGATGTATAGTAAACATAAGTGAAAACATAAATGATGGTTGTAGCCTTTTATCATATAAGTGTTCCATCGTCCAATTCTGGTTTCGAAATATATATATATGTTAAAGGCACTTGGATCAAAATACATCATTATTAATACTCCCTCTGTTTCGGTATTGTTTGATTGTTTAAAAATTTTGTCATTTTTCAAAATGTTTGATTATTTACATTTCCAATGAACTTTTAATCCTATTTTCTCATTTTTGCCCCTAATAAAGTACTTTTTGTCCCTAATAAAGTAATACTTCAACACCTTTATTTTATGACATTAATAATCTTTCACTATTCCTTAATAAAATATTTTTATCCCAAACAACCAAATATATCGAAACGGAGGAAGTATCATTCAAGCAAACTAATAGTAGTGTACTAATTGAGTTCATCGAATAGCCTAGTGGAAAAGGCTCTTGTCAGTGACTAGAAGATCCTGGGTTCGAAACTCACATCATCGCTAATTTACAAAAAAAAAAAAAAAAATAGTAGTGTACTAATTTTGGTTTAGCCTAAATCTATTTGTACTCATAAGCAAACCCACCAACAACTAATTCGGACTCTAGTACATGCATGCAAGTACTACTTACATGAAGCTGAGCAAATGGTACTTGCTTGTTCCATCCCTTTAACATTATCTAATTGTCTGTTCTTGATATGTATTGAGTTTTCTTTAAGACTCCTACCAAATGGGAAGGTTCTAATAGGAGTAAAACTATTGTTGAGATTTAATAAATAACACACAAAAGTATCCAAATTTAAATATCAAATACTTCTTCAATCTGAAAGCATTGTCGGATATATTTGAAGTAGAGGGGATAAAATAATTGCTTTCTATATATGGAGTATAAAAGATCTTGAAATTTATTCAACCAGAATATCTTTAAGATACTTGTTTTGTCCATATGATATTTTCAAATTTATAAAATGTAGCTTGTTTCTATATAAATTCGAACCAATCACTTCATGGAAGTGAGGAAGAGTTTAATATATTTTGAAAGACGATAGGGGCAAATGCATGATTTTATAATAAATAAATATTTTCGTGCATAATATACGCACTCCATTTTATATGAAAATAAAATGCCACTCTCAAAAAATAATTATTAACTAAAAAATGATATTATAAAACTTGTTTCCACATAAATTCGAACCCAATCAATTTATGAAAGTAGGGGAGAGTGATGTGAACAATTCGTTGGGCTAGTAACAGTTTGAAAGGGCACTGGACAAGTTCCTTTCTTCACTGCCACGTTTGGCATTGAGTACACCGTAAATAAACCTAATTATTTATGATATCTATTTTTAAATTATCTTCAAAGATATCCTATATATATATACCTTTCTTATGTAATGCAGTAATAAATATCATAATTGCAAGGACATAATAATAAGTTAGGCATTTATTGTTTTCTTTGTAAATTAGTAATGAAAGTACGAATGAATATAATGGTATAATGAGATAAATTATCTTTAACAAGATTTTTGGTTAGAAATTTGGGTCAAATATTAATCGAGTTATTTTTTCATAAGCAAGTGAGAGATTTATTGTTAAATGTGGTTTGAGAAAATTAGTGAAAGAGACTGTATTATTGTTAAATTTTGGAAGCATTGAGTAGTATATAAAGAATAAAGATGGGCATGCATGACACGTCTTGTTATTGAAGTATTACTAGCACACAGGTTGTCACAAACACAGCTGCAATATATATATATATTTCAGACAACAACTATTTCATTCAACATTTGTAGGTGGGGAGGGGGGAGGGGGGAGGGGGAGGGGGGGGCATAATATAATATAGCAATATGTATATAATTGTTTAAGGGCGACTAAATACATTGTTGTCGGTGGTGGTTGAATATTGTTGCCTTGCTTCACTAGGCAATCCCTCATCAAGCCTCAATTATTGTACTCTTTTCACCTCGAATTGTTTGGTCATTTTTTATTTTGGGAGTTAAAGTTTGGAAATTTTGATTAATTTTTATTAGTCGGTAAAAATAATATAGTCATGTGAGATCTTGTTCGATTCGTTTTATATATTTTTGGAATATCTGCATTTTATAAATTGCATGCATGTAAAATTAGATATATTTAAATTTTAAATCGTATCTCGATAATCGTAAAAAATCAAATAAAATAAACAATTTGGAGTGGAGGGAGTAATAAAATCAACCCTTTGAAGCGTGTTATTATCTCATCAAATAATAAGTCAAGTGTGACATTCAATTGATGGGACATGGGTTAAATGCAAATCAAATTGGTAGATAGTACTATATGATTAGAAATATTTCGACACTAACATCAGAACCATGTAAGCGGTAGGTTTTAGTATTTAAAGTGTGCACTAAATAGATGTAGTAGATGGCTTTTTTTTCTTTTTTTTGTAAATTAGTGATGATGTGTGTTTCGAATCCAGAACTTTCTAATTACAAACGAGAGTATTTGATTGCCGCCAGGATCATTAAGACAAAACTTGATGCATTGATGATGCCCTTTATATAATTGCTAATGTATTAGATAGATATCATTATTACCTTTAGCCATCACACTTGGAACATTATCAATTGGAGTTATTGGTTAGGTAAAAGTTTGTGGATTATTTTCATTCGTCCAGTTTTTGTATTTTGAATCATATCATTAATTGGTGGCCTGGTTCAACCCACTAAGCTGAGTTTGGCCCAATAGATTCAACATGGGCCTTCCATGTCCGTCCTTAGAGAATCTAGTTGACCTGACCCCGGCACCCCGCCCTCCTTATTACTTGTTACTTTTGATTGCTCATGAATGTAGGTAAGGCCTAAGGGTAATATTTAAAATTAACATATGTTAGAGAATGTAGGTGAAATTATTATAATTCCCCTTTGGATATCATTACCCGTCACGAGATGAAACAATATAAGAGTAATTAATAACTTGATAAATATTATTTTGAAATTATAAACGATTAAACTGGCATATACTTCTCCTTATTAGATTGGTTTTGTTTACAAATTAAATGTGATTAAAATATAAATATTGGCTAAACACAAACATGTTCAACAAAAAATAAATATAAGAAACACATAATATTCTTTAGCAAAACCAACATAAACATGTTCAACAAAAGATAAACATACAAAATGTCCTAAACTAAGAATCAAAAAGCTAATGTTGATTGTAAAAATAATAATCAAGGCTAATATTTTAAGGGGACTATCTGTAGCTGTTATGATTTCTTATAAAGTATGTAAATGTAAAAGAAATATGAAGAACATATAATTACTAAACACCAATCATAATTTATTAATTGATGCTTATAAAAGTTTATAAACATCAAATAATATTTACCTAAATTTAGTGAAAATCAAATAATATTACCTATATTTTGTGAAAGTCAAACAACATTAACTAAACATGAATTAATAAATCATTCACAATTTATAAAATTTAGTATAAATTTTGTAGTACACGCTAACAAAAAAATTATGTGCTAATGTAAAAGAATAGAATCTAACAAAACAAACGGAAAATTGAGAAAAACGAATGTGAAAAGAAAAAATAACTCACTATCACGGTAAGCAAGAGGTTGGAAGCGTTGTGTACTTCTATTTTTTGGAGGTTTATTATATTATATGAGTGTATTATTTAGGAAAAAATAATATTGTTGAAGTTTAATAATATTGATGGGGATTGTGGAAAGTGACACTATGGTTATGGTGAAGAATAGAGGGATACCTCTGAGAAGAAGAGAAGTTACTAGGCAGATGGAGGAGTTTATGAATAATCTACCTGCACTAGTCACAGGGGCAGATCAAATAGAGTGGTTTGGAGGGACTCAATTTAGTTGCACTGGTGTTTGGGATAGGTTGAGGGAAAGGCCTGATCCTGTGAGCTGGTGGAGGGTGGTGTGGTTTAAAGGCCATGTTCCCAGATATGGATTCATAGTGTGGCTTGTTTGTCTTGATCGGCTGTCTACAAAGGAGAAGTTGAAGGCCTGGAATGTAGTTCAAGATGATAAGTGCATGATGTGTGATGGAGGAAGTGAGTCGGTTGCTCATTTGTTTTTTGAGTGTCCTTTTGGGGCTACTGTTTGGCGGAAAGTGTTGGGGTATATGCATGAGTATCATACGCCTAAGAGGTGGCCAGAGGAGCTGCAATGGATCATAAGTAAGGGGATTGGAAGATCCTTCCGGAGTAGAGTGCGAAGAGTGGGAGTTTCGGTTGTAGTTTACCATATATGGATGGCTCGAAACAAGGCTGTGTTTGAGGGAATTGCACCAAATCTAGATATGGTAGTCACTAAATGTTTTAGTTCTATCCGAAGTTGTGTAAATGGTTGGAAAGATATAGATAGAAATAGATCAAATTGGTTAATGTGTATAGAATGGGGGTTTAGGTTGGATATTCTCAAAGACTAATGGCTTTGAGGTGTATTTCTTTTTGTTCATTAATAAAATGGTGTTGAAAAAAAAAAAAAACTTAGCAATATCCACCGATTTGAGGGTATAATAACAATAAAATATTAATTGATTGACCTAATATTACTCACCGATTTGGGGATGAAGAATTTAAGGAAAAGTAGGGTGAATCTCTTAACTTACATTGACATAGACTCACTTACATTAACCTTGAAAATTTATTTATTTTTTGTTCCGAGCAGGATGAATAATAAATTTCACATAAATTCACCTAAATTCAGCCAAATCCAAATGGATATAGCCAAGTAACATCTAGATCGAATATGGGAACACAAATTTGTTTGATATATATAACAATTTAATAATTATGGTTGGTTAAAATATCTATACAATCTAAATAAACATTCAAATGAGACTACTATCTTTCATACTACTCGCTCGGCCTCCCCCTTTGGAGTATTTTGTTGGTCCAACTACAACCGATAAAGGCAAACACGGCGTATTTTTATCCAATTCCCTAAATGACAAAAACTTGCTTAAAGATTCCATTGGATTTTTCTTAACTTGATAATGGAATATTTGTCTACAAAAAACCCAAACCTCAAAGATTAATTTAAACAAGGAATAAAACAAAAGTCGTGAACAACACTAATCCAACACTTTAGGGACTGTTACATATAAAAAAGATTACTAATTCAATACTATAACATAATACTCCCTCCGTCCCTAAATGATTGTCACATTTGACTTTTGATGGTCAATAAAACACAATTTAAAACATAAATATCTCTTATTCTACATGCGAAAAAATTATAATAAGTTGATATTTCAAAAATATATATTGAGACGAATCTAACGAGATCCCACAAGACTATATTATTTCTTATCGTTTAATGAGAATTCGTGATCAAAATTTATTGTAATTGACCACAAAAGTCAAAATGTGACAATATTTTAGGGACGGAGGGAGTATAAAACTAAAGTGAATAGAAAAGATTAGAAAACAAGAGCCTCGGCATAGCTTAACTAAAGCTAATATCATATAATACGTAAGGATCATAATGTGTCGATTTAATATTTTTAAAGATTAGAAAACAGAGTTCACCCCAATATTAATTGTTAGCGCCTCACTCATATAAAAATTATTTACCTTTGATTTTCTTGATATTTAACAAATAATGATTCATTTACTCTTAAAATTGATTTATATTGAATGAATTTAAACGATAACTACTAAACAAGTTAAAACAAGTAATGAAAACAAAAAAATGATTAACAGTAGATGTTTTCATTTTTTGGGTCAAATTTTAACAATTTGGTTACTTCTTTTTTTGTCCTTTTTGAAACAACTGGTTACTTCTTAGTTAGATTACGAAAAATTATTTCAATCAAACCTCAAGTATCAAAAATATTCTCTCCGCTCCCTAAATGATTGATACATTTTGAATTTCATGGTCAACAATATATAATTTAAAACGTAAAAATCTCTGATTTTACGTGCAAGAAAATTATAAAAAGTTGATATTTTAAAAATATATTGAGGCGAATCTAATAAGATCTATATGACTATATTAGTTCTTACCGTTTAAATTTACAAAATCAAAATGTACTAACCATTTAGGGACGCAGGGAGTAATAAATAATCAAATTCTATCAACAGAAAAAATAATAACCTCAATTATATAAATTGAATAAAATATTTGTTTGTAAAGTTTTTGGGGTTATTACATACACAAACAAAGTGCTACTTTGAGCTAAAAAGCTTCCTTTTCTTGGTCTATTATCCTTCAAAACCTCTAAAATTTCAGTTGAGATTCTTTCATGAACTGAACCTCTTTGGCTTCTAACTTGTAAGTTAAAAAATAAAGTGTTCATATCTTCAGATTACTTGCATATATTTGTTTAAAATTTTGTAATTTATTGCTTTTCTATACATAATTCAAAGCATTTTAGGTGTTCTTATTATTGAGATTAGTTTCCTTTTTGGGTGTTTGTAGATGTTAACCTTATATGTGTAATAAATTATTTGTTCTTAGCTGATTCTTGATTGTTTATTAAGGAAAGGTTGCAATTTTGAAGTTGTTTTCTCCTTGTTTGATCATTTTTACTTTGTTGTTGATAGAATTCTGTGAATTTTATTCCTCCTAATTGTAAACCGAATCAAACAAAGCTTTATCGGACTACTGGGGTCGCACGACGACTCCAATCAGCTAGGTGTTGAGTCATCCCGGTGTTGAGTCATCCCTTCTGTTACGCCCACCTACGCTTATATCTCACAATCGTAGAATTTGATTTATTAGTTAATAGAGAATTGTATACATAGGGGTACGGACTTAAGTTGTTTGTGGCTGTTTCTTGGTTATGTTTTGGAATTTGGATAACTGTTCTAGTGTTCAGTCTAGGGAGAACTTGGTTGTCTTCGTTCAAGCTTGATTAAACAGAGCTCAAATTTCATTTTAAGGTTTTTGAGCGATGTACCAAATTGGCAATGTTTCTGCTTTGAACTTGAGGGGACAAGATACTGTTTTAAGACTTTCGGGCTCAAAACTTGTGGGGAAATGTGGGTGCCAAGTTGGCACAAGCCAACCAAGCGTTTTATCTTTTGTTGGAAGTGATTCAATGGGTCACAAGTTGAAGATTCCAGCTGCAAAGGTTATAGCAAGACCAAGGAAGGGGATGTCTCCTTTAAAGGTCAAAGCTTCAAGTTTTGAATGATGATCTGATAATCGGGGAAGTGTAATGGATGTTAATGTCTTTTATACTTATTGATGCAGGTAGTGTGCATTGATTATCCAAGACCGGAACTTGAAAATACTGCAAACTTTTTGGAGGCTGCTGCATTTTCGGCCTCTTTCCGTACTTCACCTCCGACTAAACCATTGGACATTGTGATTGCTGGGGCAGGTACTGTCATTCTTGTGTTAGAAACTCACCTTTTATTGTCGTACTCCTATGTAATGCACTAGGCAAGTTGAGACTTCGAAGTGATATGGATTAGTATGAGATACTTCCGAGAATTATTAATGAAGTCTAAGAAATACAAATGGGATATAGTATATGATTTGCCCCTGGATTATGTTCTAAGCATGAACACTATCTTGTTTTGCCTCTTGATCTCTGATGTAGATAACAAGTGTGAATTATATCCTATGCATTGTCAAAAGGAGTTCATTAGAGATATTAAATTGTGATGCAATAATGGTTCTATCATTTCATTGTTCACAGGTTTGGCCGGTTTATCTACTGCAAAATATTTAGCGGATGCAGGCCACAGGCCTATATTACTGGAAGCAAGGGATGTTCTGGGTGGAAAGGTTTTGTCTCCTAGCTGTACCTTTTATTTCCATCAGTTCCTTAGAAGCTGATTCACTAATTTTGCCAAAGCTTTTTCATGGTGACTGTTGGAATTCATTAAATAGTGCATGCAAGAAGCTACTTGGGGTTTTACCATTCAAGGAATTGTTATTTCGATTTAGTTGCAGTTCTGTTATTTCTTCAAATCTGTTTGAACTTTGAAGAAATTATTGATCTAACTGATAGTATGCTACAACTTACTTCTTTCATGAGGAGATATAAAAAAAGAGCCTTGTTTGTAATCTCATATTTAAGAGACCTCATGAAAGTTATGCTTTTTACAGAGTGTTTTTCCAAATTTCAGTTATTCAAAATAATGCATTCTATTGTTGAAAAGTTTTTACTGTCTTATAACTTCCACGAACATTATTATGCATTAGTGTTGCACGGGGAGAAACAAAGAAAGAACTTAGTTTGTGATCTCATATCAAAAAGAGGAAATGTATGTTATTGTGCATTTTTAAAACATTAAATGTACTACTTTTTTCCTCAATAAGGTAAATTTTGCATTTTGCTTTGAAAGTTGTGTACTGCGGTTCAGAGTTTTCTTCATTGAAATTGTTATGTCTTACGTAGGTTGCTGCCTGGAAAGATGATGATGGTGATTGGTATGAAACTGGCCTACATATATTTTGTAAGTTAAATATGGAAGGCTGTGATATAATGATAACTTAAGTGTTGTTATTATAGCCGTTTAAAGTTATGCTAATAATTTGGTGCACTTAAATCTGGCAGGCTGCCGTTGTTCAGATCCTACTTTTCAATTTTTATAGTTTCACTTCTTCCGTATCAGTTGAGTGACTCGAGTAGTGACTCATGACACTAATTTTAACTTTTATTTGAAGTTGGGGCCTACCCAAATGTACAGAATCTCTTTGGAGAGCTAGGTATTAATGATCGCTTGCAATGGAAGGAGCATGCCATGACATTTGCAATGCCAACCAAGCCAGGGGAGTTCAGTCGATTTGATTTTCCTGAAGCTCTTCCTGCACCACTGAATGGTAAACCTTTAACTGATAATCTTGATATAAAATATTAGCGAGACAAAATGTACTACTTTGTTGTATCTAAATGAAATCTAGGTTTCTATGATAGAATTTTCTCCTGTTCCCTTTGCATTTCATCATTAAAAGGGTCAAATGTCTTAGTTTTGTACAATGGTTAAGAAAATACTGGCTATTCTCTTACAGTTTATTTCCCTCCACATTTACGTCTCACAATTGATTTAAAATTTCTCAGAAAGGAAAATATACCATGTTAAGAATCCTTACTAAAAATCAATTCCTATTGATGGATAAAGCTCAAGTCCTTACAAATATACTAAGAAAGTTTAAATCAACCGATGTGGGAATGAGTTCTCAATACTCTATATTTGTATTTCCTTCATTAAGATTTAATTCCACCCTCTAGCCTTGCATGTGAAACCTCTCAAGGGACATTTTTCCTCGTACTCAGGAATATGGGCCATCTTAAAGAACAATGAAATGCTTACTTGGGCAGAGAAGGTCAAGTTTGCTATCGGCCTTTTGCCAGCAATTCTTGGTGGACAGGAATATGTGGAAGCTCAGGATGGTATTACTGTCAAAGATTGGATGAAAAAGCAAGTATGAACTTCATTTGGTATCATCTAGAAGGTTTCATAGTTCATAGACCAAATGATTTTGGTCATTGGTCAGCATATTGAAACTGTGTTAAATGACTTAAGATGCTTCTGGAATATATACTTTTGCTTATTTGATTTCTAGAAATTTAATTGAATAAATGCTACATCGAATCTCAGGGTGTACCAGATCGAGTTACTGATGAGGTGTTTATAGCCATGTCAAAGGCTCTGAATTTCATAAACCCTGATGAACTTTCAATGCAGTGTATTTTAATAGCTTTGAACCGGTTTCTCCAGGTAATTCTTTTATTCTCTCCTACTTGCCTCTCATCTATTATGTAGTCGTTTTGTCTTGGCCTGCACTGCTGTGACCTACCCTACCCATGTTTCTTTGATTTATATCTTTCAGCTTGAAAGCGTCAATCCTCTTATGTGTCTTTTCAGTAGTAAAATGGATAAACATGCAGTCTAACATGTCGATGGTAAATCGATAATTTATCCTGACGCTCTAGTGCAATGAGTTACTATGCCATGGAATAAAATCAAGTTGAGGAGCATGTCTTTTTTAATTTGTAGAATATAGAGTCACTATCTTCATGTGGTATACGCAAATAGAACACTCAATAAATATTGGTACAATATCTAATAAAATCCCATTAAACAATGGATTGGGATGCAGATTATAAAGATGCATTTAGCATCCTCTATTACTTGTAGTGTGACTCAAGTTATCCATTTACTTGAAGCCGATATGGACTTCCCTCCTGTGATTTGAAGGTGACCCATAAAGTTTTGCTGATTTTGGCAGGAAAAACATGGATCAAAGATGGCGTTCTTAGATGGTAATCCTCCGGAGAGGCTTTGCATGCCAATTGTTAACCACATCCGATCACGTGGTGGTGAAGTTCGCTTGAACTCTCGGATTAAAAAAATTGAGCTGAACGAAGATGGAACAGTCAATAGTTTTTTGCTTACTGATGGATCTGTGATTCAAGGAGATGCCTTTGTGTTTGCTACTCCTGGTAACGTGTTCATCTACCCTGGCCTCTTATCGTTTGTCCATTTCCTTTTTCTTAAATAACCCAATGCCTGTGGTTTGTCGTAATTCGTATAGTTGATATCTTGAAACTTCTTTTGCCCAACGAGTGGAAAGACATCCCATATTTTACGAAGCTGGAGAAGCTAGTGGGAGTTCCTGTCATTAATGTGCATATATGGTATGTGAAGTGTCCTCCGGCAGCTGCAAGTATGAAACTACTGTCTATTATTTATTGTATCCAATTGGAAAAAAGTTGATAACCCTTGTATGAGAATACTATTGTCTGTAAATTGCGGAAACTTCTACTATTGCTCGAGGGCGGTTAGCTAGGAAACTTCTGTTTTCAAAGTCACAATGACAACATGCTAACTTATTAATGATTTTGCAGGTTTGACACAAAACTGAAAAACACATCTGATCAACTTCTGTTTAGCAGGTATCACTAATCCATCTTTTTAATAGCTTAATAATCTTTGGTTAATTTTCGATATATGTAACTATAAATTTAGTGAACTGTTTAGAATAAATGATGTGTATTCTTTTGCATTTTCACTTGCTCGTTCTCTGTTTGCACAGTAATCAATTTCACAGTGAACGATTTGAGCAATTACTTAACTGGAAATTCGTAAGAATATAAATTCAAAGGAGCTCATTTGTTTCTCTATGTTCTGTTTCCTCTTTGGAAGACGATGATCATATTTTCTTTTTCTTTTGCAATTAAGTATACTTCCTATATTATTTATTATTATTTTTTTCTTCATGCAGGAGTCCTCTCCTAAGTGTGTATGCTGACATGTCAGTGACTTGTAAGGTATTGTTGTTTCTTTCTAGCTTACTGCTATAGTTACGTGTCCAGTGACTAATTTGCTGTTATATTCGGAGTATTCTCCCCTTCCCCCCTCGGACCAAAATGATGACAATTCCACCTTGGTGGGTTAAACCCAACCCCACTAGCCATTATATTTGAGTAGAGCAACTTTCTCGCCATATACATCACACTGTAAAGAGGAACAATCTGTTATCAAATATGTGGTCCTATGTAATATTTCAGGCTACTACCTTAAGTTTATTTCGGTTCGTTTCAATTTCAATTGTTCCATACATGAAGCTATAAGTGATTATCAGAAAGGGAACTAAGGATTAGGGATTGTATGTGAACCTCATACATGTGTGTTATTACTATGAAGCAGATTGGAAGTTTTACTTCGACCTTAGTAATTTCTTTTCACTTGTCGTCTTTTGTGTCGTTTCTTCAACACACTCTTGTTGACATGTGTATCTGCAGGAATATTATGATCCAAATCAATCTATGTTGGAATTGGTTTTTGCACCTGCAGAAGAATGGATTTCATGCAGTGATGCAGAAATCATCGATGCCACAATGAAAGAGCTGGCAAAACTCTTCCCTGACGAAATTGCTGCAGATCAGAGCAAAGCAAAGATATTGAAGTACCATGTAGTCAAGACTCCAAGGTAAGATGTTGTCTTAATATCCACCATAATCTTGTAATGTGTAAGTTCTCTCATGGACTCATGTCCATATTATATACTCCCTCCGTTTCAAATATTTGATTGTTTATTCAAAAAGTACTTTATTAAGGGGTTAAGAAAATCTACTATTATACCCTACATAATAGTCTCAAAGTCATTTAAAGTGAAAAGCAACCTTTAAAGCAAGGGTCAAAAAGGAAAAAGTGAATACAAAAGTACATTGAATTCTGCAAACAATCAACTATTGTGAAAAAATAAATTTTTTCTAAACAATCGGAGGGAGTACCTTTCATATAATAGTGCCTCCTGAAGTAATATTGTTATCAAGAGTCGAGACAATGAAAGTCACCTTGCCATTGGATTTAGAAAAAAAAAATTCTAATCGGAGTTTCTGTATGTAGGTCTGTGTATAAAACTGTACCGGGCACGGAGCCTTGTCGACCTTTGCAAAAGTCTCCAATAGAAGGGTTTTACTTGGCTGGTGATTATACAAAGCAGAAATACTTAGCTTCTATGGAAGGAGCAGTTCTATCAGGGAAGCTTTGTGCAAGGTCAATTGTACAGGTAAATTCATCTCTCATGCGATCACGTGTCAAGATTCAATAATATGCATTCTCCAAGCAAAGAGCCATGCATTTAAAGACAATGATGGCTATATACTGAATGTACAATATTCATCTTGGATGCTATTGTCAACGTAAAATTATGAAGAACTAACATGTCCAAATGTTCTAACCGGTTGAGTCCCTCTATTGTTACATTAAGTATATAAACTCATTGCAACATTTAATTCTCATCATTTTATTTCTCAGGATTATGAGCTACTTCTTTCGCGGGGACAGAAAAAGCTTGCCGAAGCTAGCATGGTTTGAGAATGGTAGGCGACATCACTCGCACTCAAGCACTGCAACTGTGAAAGCGGTCCACGCTGCTGACAGAGAATTACTGCACAGAAAAAGAATATAGCAAACAGAAAAGCTAGGCATGCAACTTTTTTGGCTGAAACATTCAGCGTTGTTGTTGTATATCACAATATCTGATTTATCAAGTCATTATTTGAAGGGAAATTAATTTCTATTTCCAACGGTGGATCGTCTCATATTTCAACTATCAGTGCACATCTTCTGCACATACTTGTTTAAACTTCAAAGCATGCTCCGTTAGGCTAAACAAGAAGTTGGACATGGAGGAGATTTCGGCACAAAAGATATGGACTCGAGAGAAATTCTCAACAAAATAATCGAGCATATCATATTGCCAAGCAGCTCTTCATCTAGCAATTGAATACTGGAATTGCATTAAAAATTTAAAACCAAATGTGAATGAAGAAATCGAAGTGTTCTGGCATTAAGTATAATACAATAATTGCTAAAGAATAAGTGGACGAGGGTTACATTCACCAGTTCAGAAACCCCACATTTGACAAGTATACGAGTATATATTCCTTCTAGCTAACGTAAGCACCAACAAAATCAGCCTTTATACAATGCTAGGATCACAAGTATGGTTAGAGTATATGTTTACATGATGAGTGCTTTCTCCGTTCCCAGTGAGCGCGTGTTCATCAGCAATGAGAGCTTTCGGAGGCAATCTGAAATTCCTGTAAGATGTACCCTAACTTAAGCTCCCCACAAAATCGAGCAGTCTGGTTGACTATAAAATTTGCATTTCATTAGGAATTGAGCCTTCTCCTTAACAAAGCATGCATGACCAACAGTGTTCATTGAACCTTAACTATCATCTGCACCAAATTAGAGGCCAAAGATACCAACGTCAGTAGAAAGATGCAGCATGCAAATGTAAGGGAAGCTTACCATTAAAAGACGGTGTGAGCAATGATAGACAATGTTGCCAAGGGTTGCCGTATAGTGAAATAATCAGTTTTAAGTAAATACATTATTAAAAAAATTACGAATCAGATGAACACCATGATCGAATGCTATTAGTTTTTGCATTTTATCTCATGAACAGGGCATCCTGGATTGGTTTTCAATGGTTGACTTGCTAATGTTGCTCAAATGGTAAACGAGTTTATGAGAGGAATCTTTTGCAATCGGTCCTGTTTATAATATACTATTACCTTATCTAAAAATGATTACTTACCATTGGATGGATCAACATGTACGAAGAAACTTGCAGCAACAATGAGATAACACAAAACAAGCATCAAACCTTTGAAATAGTTTGATGTTCCTTCCTGCATCAATTGAGGCATGTTAATGTTTATGTAATGTCTCGACTCTTGATTGAGTGATGCTTCACGATTTGGAATCGTAAGGGTATGTAATGCCTCAACCTCAGAAAAACCACATTTTGCGAACATGAAGAGAGAAGATATACAGATGATAATACAAGTAGAACGGGAATGAAGAGAGCAAACCTGCAGCATAAACGCCACCACTATTACAGTAATAAAAAGTGTTGCTGTCTCAAAGAGCTGAAAATTCAAATCCATAGGTTTTCCCATGATCCAACCAACAACAACACAAAATGGAATCTGCATACACAAATAGTGCATAATTAGAAGCTCAATAATACTTGCATACTCTACTTTTGAACAACAAAAGTGGCAAGCATACATTTAAATCTAATTTTAAAACATTGACAACTGCAATTGTCATGATATTCCTATTCAAAGTACAAAACTGCAATTCTAGCTAGACAATCAAGATGCTATAAAAGCACCTTACCACAAACATCGATATTTGAGTAGATGACCCTATTGCAACCCCAAGGGAGATATCCTGCAAGCAGATGGTATTAGCATAAGTATAACAAGTAAACACCAGATTAGACTCTTAGTTGAAGGCATTCAACACCAGATGCCCTAAAATCAAGCCTATCTCAGATACAGGATAGGTCAACGACTCAACGCCTAAAAAGGCTGAGAATGTACAAATAACGTAGGGCAGGGGGATTTTAAGCAGTGATATCGTTAAGTCAACGACAAAAAAATTAGACCCAACTTTGGGCAGGCTCACATTTGTGTCTTCACCAAATCAGTTTTCTACGTTTTAATGAACTAATAATTCCTTTTGGTGGTATGATTTGTGAAAAATAGATAGGGAATGTGGTTTTGTGTAGAAGTTAAGAAGTAACACCTACAGTTGATTAAGTGGCATAACGAGTTATCGGGAATCTGGTGTGAATGCTCTTAATACTTACAAGCTTGTCTTTCATGGCAAACATGATAGCACTTGCATGCTCTGCAGCATTACCAACAATTGGAAGTAATATTACACTTATAAAAGCCACCGGCATGTTCATTGAATCAGAGGCGCCCTGAAAAGGTACAGGTGTCACTAAATAGAAAATGAAGCTATAAGTTAAAACAACATTGAAGGATTTGAACTTTATATTACTTCGTTGGTTAATCAAATTAACAGAAATCGCTATAGAACGGACATATAATATAAGACACAGAAAACTAAAAACATTGGACTAAGGGAGTATTGGCAACGTGATATTGGACGCAGTTAAGATGATACTGGTAATCTAGAGAACACAAAGTTGCAAGGACATATATTCCACTTTAGCTTGATCAGTTTTGTCATGACGCACCAGTACTCAGATTGCATATAATTACTAGAAAGTGCAAACTTTGGAACATTAATATGATCTGCAATATCACAAAAGCAAGCAGAGATGGGTGACATACCTGTATAGCATCAACGAGATATTCAGACAATACAGATATCCACAGAGTCAAAATAGCAAGCCATCCAATGGATTCCCATTGAGTAATTTCAGGGACCTCTTCTTCATCAGTTTCTTCGGAACTATTTTCATGCTCATGCTGGAAAACCAACGACGACAAATGAATTTTTTTAATTTTTTTCTGACATAGCAAATATTTGAAAACAATTAATATGATCAATAGTGATTTTACATTGAAAAATGAAATAAACAGCTGCCTGTAATACTTGATTAGGATCCAGCCAAGATATATCAATAACATACAAGTTTAAAAAGTACTACTTACCCCTTCAATAGAACTGTACAGATTACTTTGAATTTTAAGTTGAAAGAAAAGATAGCTTGCATATGCAATGAGCATTATGCAGCTGCTAAATCTTGAGAGAGCCAGCTCTGATTTTCCAAAATGCACCTCGGTGTGTGTAAAGTGAAGAACTGCAGGAAATAATAAGCCCATCACAGCCATCAACAACAAACCTGAGTTCACCAAAGCAGACTCCTGAAAGATAAGAACTTAAATTAGTATGTGCTAACCTGTATTGTCGAAGACTCTTCTTGATGTTTGTAACAGAATGCATAAGAAAAAGAACAAGCTGAGTGTACCACCTTACTAAAAACCTGGACCTTTGTATGATGAACAATGCCACCACAAAAGAAGGCACACCCAAGAACTAATAGCATGTTTGATAAGATGGACCCAAGCAGCGATTGCTGAACCACCCTGATCATATCACTCTTCAGGGCATAGATACAAATTATCATTTCGGTGGCATTTCCAAATGTGGCATTTAGAAGGCCGCCAACTACATTTTAAAGAAAAAAAAAAGAAATATATGAGCCAAGCACTTGATGGTAGATACAAAATTAGCAATTAGTCAAACTGATATGAACCAGGTTTGATAATTATCCTTCAAGAAGCAATTTCAGATAAAATAGGTAAAATGTGTAAAGAGAATTTATTAGTTGGTCTGGGCCTGTCAACAAGTCAAGATGCTACATGGGGTAGCTCAATAGACCATCAAGTTCGTACGCGTGCTGAGTTTGAGGAGAGCATGTTGAATTATAGCTCGAACCAAGCCTAATTAAGCCATTTTGAACTAACAGGGTTCAGCTAGAAAAGTACCCGATCTTGAATTTTCATGAAAATTCATTCGGACTCATACCTTGTTACATCATATAATTTAGTCTTCCCACGGCCCTTCAACCAAATTCTCATATGTTTCCCAACTATGACATTTTCAACCTCCATGGAACTTATCGAACAAGAAATTGTATCATTCAACTTCTTAGGGTCTTACATTTACAAGTATCGTATGTAATAAATTTATCATTTAAAGCTAATGCTAGCCTCTGGTTTATACGTCTTAAGAATGTTTTAATTTTTCTTTTATCGGCTCAAATACTAAAACGAAGTTCATGTCATGTACTACTGAGGAATATGGAGGCCAGTGTCACCAATTGTAGTCATATCTATATTATGTGTGACTTCCCCTTTTGTGATTAGTTACTTGGAGCAGTCATGTAAAGTGGTTAATTGTAGTTTTCAAGAAAAATCTATCACTAACTGAACTTTCAATGTCCTTAATAGATAGATTTTCAATATTACTAGAACATAAGGCTAGTTGGAAAGGAAGGACAACTAGGCTACCTGTTGGCCCTGTGAAGAAGGCAAGCTGCCTGCAGTGAAGTAGGCATTGAATACGATTAGTTTTGCAGATGTAGACTGGACAAAATAACTAAGAGGATTTAACTAAATAAGGAGACTTACTCAGTTGCATAACCCAGACGCTCAGCCAAAGGTGCAATCCCCACTAGGCTGAAGAAGAATACCCATCCCTTAAGAAAATGTGTATAAATACGCTCTAATTAATTACTCATCCATTACACACAACCGAAGACTATAAATTTTTGTTTTGAATCTTACATGTTTTCTGGTTGTGTAGTGCAGAAGAATGGCAAGCGGCCCGAACGGAAGCAACACATTGATCTTTGCTTTAATAAGGACTATATATATACTTCTAAACAGGCTGAACCTTTCTACCTTCCCACACTCCCCCAATCTTGATATATTAGCATGTGGCGAGTCGTGAGAAGCCTCGAAACTTAAGGGTTGAAATTTATGTTCTTGTGGGTGGCTTAAAGGCCTTTCTTCATCAGATTCAAGGTCTACTGTCGTTGCTGCAGTTCCCATTCTCACAAGCACGAATAAAACCCCTGATTTTAACGGATAAAAGTGAAACATAATAAAATTTAGTCAATACCTATAATACCGACAATAGATATGCAAAGATCATATATATAGTTGACCAAACATACCTCGATGAACAAATAAATTTGCCAATAAGTTCACATCAATGCACCACTGGTATTGAACCACAAATCAAGGTCAACACTACAAAAAAACAAATACAGTTTTTGCAATTAATCCTCAAGCAAATGCTGCTCAAAATCAAACATCTGTCATTTAGCATCATAAATAAGTACACTAAACGATTATCAAGTTGCTTAATTCGATTTTTTTTTTTTTTTTTTTAAAAAAAAGGGGGTTACCCTTTTAATTCGATTTTTTGTGTATATGTTGAATTGTATTTGGATAACTACAGTATCAAAGATTGTTTTTTTCTAACATATTTCGCAATTAACACGCTAATTTAGATTCGGACAAAGTTAAGTATCTCCATTAAAACATCAAAATTTGTTAATTCTGATCATTCAAAAATCGAACTATACAATCATTTTGGGATGGAGGAAAACAAAGTATGTAACATCATTTTTTCATAAATGGGTATTAGATAAGATCAAATATTATGTCGGAAAAACCAAAAACAATCCAGAAAATCTAGATAACAAAAGAGTAACTGTCAACTGAATATCAAAACCAATTCCACAAGAGTCAACTTTAGTCATATGAATTCTTACAACTTCAGACTCAAAAATTGTACAACATCCCACAATCAACATAATAAAAATTTGATCTTTGTCCCAAATCAATGTCCAATATAGCATAAAAAATCTATACAAAGAACTTATTAAGTTGGACAAAAAAAATGAAAAGTTTACCAAAAAAGAGTTGATCTTTTTCTGGTACACCAAGATTTGAATTGGGTTGTAAGTTGGATGAATGGATGAAACGAGAAAGAGTAAACATAGACTTGAAGAGATTATAATATAAGATTATTAAATTTGTAATTTATAGTAAGAAGAAGATGAATATATGATGCTTCCAAGAAATTGCGTTTTCAAGACTTCATGTGTAATGTGTTTACATATTAAGGTAACTAGTATTAGTATTAATGACTAAATATAATATTATTATAAATGCATGATTTTTTACTAATAAATAAACATAATTCTTTTTAAGCCATTGCCAAAAGATGAAAGGAAAATATATTTGATAATTTTTTTGGTGATAATACTTTTAGAGAATTATCATTCAAAATAATTTTTTTTTTTTTTTTGTAAATTAGCGATGAGGTGAGCTTCGAACCCAGGACCTTCTGATCACTAGTAAGAGCCTTTTCTACTACGCTATTCGATTAACTATATCATTCAAAATAATTATTGAAAATAAATAAATGTTATCTCCTTCATCCCTAAATGATTGTCACATTTTTTACTTTTCATGGTCAACAAAATAAAAATTGAAACGTAAATATCTGTTATTCTACAAACGAAAAAATTATAAAAAGTTGATATTTCAAAAATATATATTGAGACGAATCTAACAAGATCCCACAAAACTATATTATTTCTTATCACCTATGAGAATTTATGATCAAATTTTGTAATGTTTAAACAACAAAAATTAAAATATGATAATCTTTTAGTAAGAGGAGAGTATTGATTATGTTTCCTATAAAACTCATGTGCACATGTAGGTTAAATTTTAGGTAACACAAATTTCAATTTACCTTCCAAGGTACATGCTTAAATATTCTATTGGCAAAATGAAATGATGTAATAATGAGACCAATGGATGAAACTTGCATGACATATAACCTAATAAATGCAAATAATATTCCAATCTTAGCTTCATGTTAGAAGGAGGACAATTTCGAATGCAATTTCATAACTATAGCTAAAAACTTAGTATACGAACGTGACATACCATCAAACATGCGCACAACTCACTCTTCCTTCAATTATTGACATTTGATAACTATTAATGGCACTTTAAATATGAATAGACATGTAATGACTATAGGCCTCACTTATCCAAACCGTTCTTCTGGATGTTTCTTTCAACGACATAGTTTAGTAATAAAGTCATCAATAAATTAGATAACGAAAAGTTTAGATGGAGTGTTGACAGTTACAATATAAGTACTTCACGTAAAGTGAACTCTTTGTGGACATCTACATACATTGATCTTTAGCGTATGAATCTTAAGTTATCGTAATTTAATTTTTCACGAATTGTAGAGCGGATATATGGAACATTTGTCCAATACGCAGCTGTTTTTGGACCCAAAGCATTCCATCCATTTAGTGCAATCAAAAAGTCGTAGTAGTTGCTTGTAACGCACTTCATGTTTTCTAACCAAAATTTGAAAAAAATCATTAAAGTCTTCATCCATGTTCTGGTTTGACCAGCCCGCTATAGTTTTAGTTCAGGTCGGACGCCGACATCAATTTACATTTCACTAGGAGTGTTCTTAAAGAATTGTGTTTTAATAGCCCCGTTAATTGTTTCGTTCTTCAAAAATAAACCATTATTTATAATTTCATTTTATCAAATTCCGTAAGAAAAAATGAAGAGAAAATTGTTAAAATAAATTAAAATTTTATTTAAATTTTATGCAAAAGTAAATGATCCTTAGAAACGGAGTGAGTATTTAATTTGATTGTGCCTAACGATATAGTTTAGTATAGGTTGAAATTTCAATATCGAATAATACTATTTGATTATGTATATTAAGTCGGCAGGAGAGTCAAATTTCTGTATTACATAGTCAGTAACAGATTTAGGTGTATGAAAGTGTCTGCTCGAAATTGTCATAATTTTCGAAATGCTTATTCAAAATACTTTAATATATTCAAATATAATTTTAAATGCTAATTTTTTACATTAATTTTTCCTTTATACATATATAATTTTTTTCAAAAGAAAGTGCATGTTCGAGTTAACAGCTGCAAACTTAAACATGTCCGTTACTGTACATAGTTGATTAGCATTAGATGATACTTCTTCCGTTTATCTTTACGTGTCGTTTTAGCACATTGTTTTATTCAAAAATATTTGTCGTTATTCCAGCATAGAAAATTGTGCTTTTTCATTTTCAATAAACTTTTTTGACTATTTTTTTCGTGAAATTATCGACATGATGTAGATTAACCCGTGGCCTTAGCCTAGTGGTTATCGACCTAGCCTCCACAACTGGATGTCTTGGGTTCGGGTCCTGGCAAAGCATCCGAATAAAATCGATACGAAATTTACTTTCAGTATGATATTGTTTGGCAAAAAAATGAAACAGATTCAAAGAACTATTCTTTTACATTTTCAATTTTTTTTGTTAATCTAGGAACTCATAGAAGTTGGCCGTCTTCCAAGCCCGTTTTTGTTGATTGTTGTAGGGATCCTTTTGTATTTGTTTTTCTTTATATTAATATATCGCTAATTTGACAAAAAAAAAAAAAAAACTACTTATAGTTAAAATAGCAAGTAAAAAAAATTGAGGAGTAGTTCTGATCTTTTTTCAATTATACTCATTTTAATATAAGTATGTTCATGCCTGTAAATTATTAATTGTAAGTTAAAGGACATTTTATAGTAATTTATATAACATGAGAATAAGTCATATATTATTATACTTGTATATTTTGATGTGTAAGTTATGGTCCTACTCCTTTATATATTTTGTTGTTTGCTAATCACAGTACCATGAAAAAGCAATGCCAAGCAACTTCATTAATCATCATACTCTTAAAACGGACCATCTTCCATAATTGATGTGCCAATTATATTATTGCACTTGTTCAGACTTCTTCGGATGTCGATGTTCTAACAGGTTAATATATAAAATGATGGATCACTTTATCTATTGTCAATTAATTTTAAGTGAAACTCTATAGACTCTTAATAGCACGGGCAAATAAACAGTTTGCATTCAGTAATGAATGAAATATTGCAGCAGTCTCAAACAGTTTCCTAGGAACAGATTTCACTACACACTATTTAATTGAAGAATGTGGAAACTACATTGGATTACATACTCAAGTGCCCTCCTCTCCGAGCCCCTATATTTGATAATTTTAGAAAAAGAGGTCTATTATTTGCATCAACCCAAGGTCTACTCAGTGTGCACTCAATGAAGAGCGACTGTGGATCCCCCGTTACAAGAGAAAAGAGGTCTATTATGCAGTGCCTAATCTCCACACTCAATGCCTCACATAAAAAGGAGCTATCTGGTAATGAAGGATTCTTGATCCATGGACTAAATTTCCTACTTAAATCATGAATGACCAGTGGCAAAAATGGCATCCATGCATCATTAATTGTCATCTGCAAGCCAAAAGATATATTTTGTCAAAAGGCAGATACTAATGTGTATACATTATATAGTGCCTTGCAATTCACATTTTCGACTAGTTGCAATTTGGCATGAAATCGAGACTTTTTTACTGTACTGATGGCATTTTTCGAGCTGACAACAGTTCGATGAGACTTACCGTTGGATGGATCAACATGTACAAAGAAACTCGCGGCAACGATGAGATAACAGAAAATGAGCATCAGTCCTTTGAAATAGTTTGATGTCCCTTCCTGCACCAATAATAGATTTTTTGCATCAAGACAGTAAGACATCGTTTATAATCGTATTGGAAAGAAGCTTATTAAAAAGCTATATTTCAGTATGATCATCTGGTGGCATGCAAAATCCAATAGTTGATTGTTCCTCTGAGCTTGTTAAAAATACTCGTCCATAAAATTCGAATAAACGTGAGGAATGCACTACCTCAAATCATGATTAGCAATACTTAATAGACACAAACAACTCAACAAATAGAAGAGCAGATGACGGGAAGAAACCTGCAGCAAAAATGCCACCACAAGCACCGTAATGAATAGCGTGGCAGTCTCAAAGAGCTGGAAATTCATGTCCATAGGTTTTCCCATAAACCAACCGACGACAACACAAAATGGAATCTGCATGCATCAACAGTCAAAATTATGAAGCTCGGTTAATCAGTATTTCTTACATATTCCAATACTGTGTCAACTCGGAACAACCTCCTTGCTATCACAGGGCTAAGACTATATTCAATCCCCCCCTACTTAAGCGGGAGCCTATTTGGTATACCGAAGTAATATATGCCACAACTCGAGTTTAACCTAGATGAATTTGGATGCTAGAATATTACCACAAACATCGATATCTGAGTGGATGATCCAATCGCAACTCCAAGAGTGATGTCCTATAAGCAGATAGTACTTATTAAGCAACATAATAGCACAAGTAAGCATGAGATCAATTCGGAGTTTAGTGCTTACAAGCTTGTCCTTCATTGCAAACATGATAGCACTTGCATGTTCTGCAGCATTGCCTACGATTGGCAGCAATATGACACTGATAAAAGCTACCGGCATGTTCATTGAATCGGAGGCTCCCTGAAAAGTGGTACTGTCATTAGGGTGAAACAACATCAAATTAAAGTTAAAGCAAAAAGTTACGGCTGTTGAGTTTGAAATTCTCATTGACTCTTTAACTTCCAAGCAGAGATTTCCACTAATTGAACACCCAAGGGACCAAGCTACACACAACAAACTAGACATACTGATATGAGGGACTGTAGACAAAGGAAAGAAGAGTAAAGAAAAGGTCTCCTCGCTTATTTTTAGTTGCACTTTTATTCTAGTTAGTTACTTGGGATCTCGCTATGACCTCAGGACATGGACTCATTTCTAGTTTGGGAGTTGATCCGAGGGAGGAGGAAGAATAATGTTGTCTTGATCTTATCGAAATATTCGATCTACAGTAAGGCTTTAATTCATATAGCAAGATGGCACATTTACCTGTATAGCGTCAACAAGATATCCAGACAACACAGATATCCACAAAGTTAAAATAGCAAGCCATCCAATAGATTCCCATTTAGTAAGCTCGGGGGCATCTTCTTCATCAGCATCGTCAGCATTATTTTCAGGCTCTTGCTGAGAAATCAGTGCAAGATAAAAGGTAAGTCGAGGAACTCTTTGGAGCAGTGATAAGTGTTACATTCTCAAACATCATATATAACATATTTGAGAGCGTCTATACACAACCACATTAAATTCTTGTGGTCGTGTTGCAGATATGATAATACAGGAGCACACGGCAAAACATACCAATAACGTGCATTTTTTAATTTGCGTCACTTACCCCTTCAATAGAGCTGTACAGATTGCTTTGACTTTTCAGCTGAAAGAAAAGATAGCTTGCATATGCAATAAGCATTATGCAGCTGCTAAATCTAGAGAGAGCCAACTCCGATTTTCCAAAGTGCACCTCAGTATGCGTAAAGTGAAGAACTGCTGGGAATAATATGCCCATGACTGCCATCAGCAGCAATCCTGAGTTCACCAAGGCAGTCGCCTGAAAAAATCATATTAAATTAGCGTTTGCTAAAGTAGTGTTGGAACTTGTTCATAATAAATCAGTAACTATATAAAAAGGTGGCGAGAACTATTGAAATGAGTATCCCAACCTTACTGAAGACCTGGACTTTCTGATGATGAACGATACCACCACAAAAGAAAGCACATCCAAGCACTAATAGCATGTTCGATAAGATGGATCCAAGCAATGATTGCTGAACTACCCTGATCATATCACTCTTCAAGGCGTACATAGAAATTATCATCTCAGTTGCATTTCCAAATGTAGCATTTAGAAGTCCCCCAACTACATAAACAAAATAAACCGTGTGAACCATCCATTTGAGCGCCAAGACATGGCATATGTAGACCAGTCCACTGCTACAGACAAGCACACTACTAGCGAATAGAAAATACTGATTAGAATTGTAAGCTATGCCTCTGATCCATAGCAAAGCGACGCTCATAAAGGATTGATGTAATAATAATGTAGTGATGACATTGAAAAACTTGTTCTTAATGATGAGTTCCAAATATTTCAAATGTCTACAAGGCCACATGGAAAGGAAAGGTAGTTAAGCTACCTGTTGGTCCTGTGAAGAACGCAAGCTGTCTGCGTGAAGAAGTAAACAGGATCAGTAATGTGTTTGTAGATTGGATTTAATAGACAGATTCAACTAGCATTAATTATTACTTACTCGGTCGCATATCCCAGGCGCTCAGCCAAAGGTGTAATCCCCACTAGGCTGAAGAAGAATACCCATCCCTTCAGAAAATATGCAAAAGATTATAAATTAATCCTACATAATTACTTAACCAGTAAACAGGCCTAACGACTAATACAGGATTTTAGAATCTTACATGTTTGTTGGTCGTATAATGCAAGAGAATGGCGAGGGGTCCAAAAGGAAGCAATACATTGATCTTTGCTTTAATTAAAACAACATAAATACTTCTAAGAACGTTGAATTTCTCCATCTTTCTAAACTCCCATGATCTTGAAAGCCTAGCACGTGGCGAGGCATGAGAAGTCTCAAAACTCAAGGGTTGAAGTTTGTTTCCCTTTGATGAACTCAAAGGTATATCTTCATCAGAATCAAGGTCTACGGAATGAGAAGTCCCGAAACTCAAAGATTGAAGTTTGTTTCCCTTTGATGAACTCAAAGGTATCTCTTCATCAGAATCAAGGTCTACCTTCACCTCTATGGACCCCATTT
This sequence comes from Echium plantagineum, assembly GCA_003412495.2. Taxonomy (NCBI): domain Eukaryota; kingdom Viridiplantae; phylum Streptophyta; class Magnoliopsida; order Boraginales; family Boraginaceae; genus Echium; species Echium plantagineum. The sequence goes on along the minus strand of CM016566.1, from coordinate 19,728,740 downwards.
GCAAACACAATAATCAAATCCCCTGACTTTAATAGGCAAAATAAAGCCGAGCATATTACAGTAAATCAATATCCAGTTATCCACCATACCATTTTCGACAATCAATACAGTTATACAAATAGGATCAACTAGTGAATCAAATTTACCTGGTTCAAGTAAAACGATCCTGGCAATAGTTTAACATCAACGCATAAATCCGCGATATTGAACCACAATGCGATTTCAATACTACAACCACAAAGACAGTTTCTTGAAATTATTCATCTTACAAATGCTGCTCAAACCAATAATATGAAACGAAACGAAATTTCACCTTAAAGGGTACCTAGAAAATGAATTATTTATAGGAAAAATACAACAAAATAGCCATAAAATTCTTGTAAACAATACTTTAACTGTCAACTAAAAAGCTGAGACAGATTCAACTGGAAGTCAATCAGAGTCAGTAGTAAAACTCTGTATCAGAAAAGCATACTGAAGTTGGACAACTATTTTGGGAAACAACAAACTCAAGAATCAGATCAGCAATACAATCTAGCAAAAGAAAAGCACAATTTGGAGCAAAATATCAAACTTCAGCAGAGGTTTTGAAGTTTACCTGCTCATGCATGTATATATTGTGATTTCCAGTGAGAAAAGGTAGCCTTTCACTAAGATTTGAATCTCAGATTTAGTAGGCCCCCAAGATTTAATATTGAACATTAAAAGTACTAAACTAGAAAATGAATACGAAGTTGACGAATCGCGGATCTTGAATCAATATTAAGGCGATCTAATGCATTAAGGTATTTAAATTATAGAAAAAAGAGTATTATTTAAGGATGTTGATTAGTATTATATTGTATTTATCGGATAAACTTTAAAATCTTCGAAATTAGAGGTACTATCGTTCATTGATCTCTTCCAATTTTCGTCACTAAAAGTTGACTCTTTCCTTTATTAAAAAACGAAGTTGTTCATCTTTTAAATTTATATATTTTTCTTCATTCGTATAACATTAAGTACTTGGTCTGCAACACCAATATAAACTTTTTCATTTCCATACTGTATATTACCAAAAAATGTGTGCATGTATTAAATAAATATTGGTTTCTAAATGTTCTAGTCCCTGCAAAGATGGCGATAAATTTGTTGGCAACATCAAGAAGATGAAGATTCCACGAAAGAAGGAATCCAATATTTAAATTATTAGTTTATTTAAAGAAGTCCCAACTATTTGTACTTTTGATTGATTTAAAACTTAAAAGGGACACCAATCTACTAGCGTCAAGTTTCATTAGAAACTAGATGTTTGTGCATAATAATGCGCAATTTCATTTGTTGTATTTAAGATGTTTGTTTTTAGATTAACTTTTACACATATATAATATTAAAATATTCTTTGCAAATTTCGACATGCCAAGTCTTCCCAAGACTTATGAAATTTGGGCCTTTTTAGCTGCTTCTGGGTTCTGGCCTCTTAACTAGTGAATTTTTAGTGTTGTGTACTATGTGTCTATGTTTAGCTTTAAGCCTTTAACTTCTGCTTCAATGGGCTTATCAAGACCCCTATAACTGTATAAGCAAGATGTAGGTAGGGGTGTGAAGGAAAATCGGAATCGAGTCTAATCGAAGCGGAATCGAACCGATAAGAATCGAATTTTTTGGAATCTATCGGAAGCGGTTCGGTTCCGCCTTGAGGGAACCGAACCGATGCAGTTCGGCTTATGGGAGAACTGATAAAAACCGAACCGAACCGATGACTAGTTTTATGTAGAAAAAATTGAGTTTCCTTAAGGTTAATTGGCGAGAGGATTTAATATTGTTCATTATTAGTATGATATAATAATAGATTAGTGAATATGTTTTAAGCTAATAATATATGGATACATCATACATATATATATCTAAAATGTGGTACCGTATGACGAATGTGTATACGAATTTCGAAATAATTTTAAAAGTAGCTCGTTGAATTTATATAGAGTAGATATATTTTTGGAACTTAATTATGAGTTACGTTTAATATAAAACAATACTAATACTTTTATATTTGAATCTAAAAACAATAATAATATTAGCTGAGAACGAACAAACCCAAAGTTTCAAGGCCGAAAGTGGGCTCAAATTTAGGTCCAAACCATGAGGCCTAGAACCGGCCAGAACCGAAGGCGAACCGGAACCGATATGAACCGAGTCATTTGGAACCGAACCGATTTCGGTTCCGTCTTCCGTAGAACCGATTAGGTCGGTTCGGTTCATTTTTGTCCAAAACTGAACCGAATCGTGCACATGCCTAGATGCAGGAACAGTTAACGAGTCGGCTTGTTAATCAAAGTGGTTACCCTAGCAAATCAATATGTTAATAAACTGATTGAATGTTCGAATAGTAACCAGTTCTATATAAAATCGTGTAAAATCCTATGTTAGTTGATTCGTACAAAAAAATGGGCTTGTTAATCGATTCGAAATAAAAATTGTCATTGCAATTATTTTTACACTGGCAAATTGGCTAGTTAGGCCATGTTTGATATATTTCTAAAACAAAAATGAATATTATAAAACGGTTTGAACGAACGACTAACGAACGATTTACAACGACTTACGAGTTATAAAAATCAATCGTAACCAGTTCGAATTAAAACTATATTTTAATAAAATGAATCTTATGAATGGTGTTAGCCAACTATCAAAGAATGAGTACAAACAAATTATAGGTCAAACAGAATCGTCACTATTTCCAAATTCAAACCGAGCGGTTAAACGAATAGACTTTATGTTAAAAAATAACATTGGAATGTTAAACAATATGACAAAAAAACACACAAGAACTTTAGCCTGAACGGTAGGGAGTATTAATTTTTCCAAAAAAATAATAATATAATTAAAGAGTAATTAAATATCAAAGTTTCACCTCGGTATGTGAGAAATATACATAATTATTTTGGATTAAAGAGAGTAAAAGTAAATTATTTAGGTAGTAAGGAGAAAGACTATTGGTTGACTAACTTTATTAAACAGAAGAATTACTTAAAGGTTTGAATTATCTTAAATTCTTAGACAATAGTTCTTACTTCTTGTTAATCATACAATAATTATTTAGGTAGTAAAGAGAAAGACTAGGTGAATGATTTTCTCACTCCAAATGTTGATAACAACACTTCATTTGTAGTGTAAAAGTAATCTCAAAATCATAAAGAGATGGAGTGCTAATATCAAGAATTGGAATGATAAAATCATTAGTCAAAGACTATTGGTTAACTAATTTTATTAGGCAAAAAAATTACTTAAAGATTTGAATTGTCTTAAATTATTATACAATAGTTCTTACTCTTATAGTCTTATTAACTATACAATAATTATTTAGGCAGTAAAGAAAGACTATTGGTTAACTAATTTTATTAAGTAAAAAAATTACTTAAAGGTTTAAATTATCTTAAATTATTATACAATAGTTCGTACTCCTTATTAACCATACAATAATTATTTAGGTAGTAAGGAGAAAGACTATTGCTTGACTAACTTCATTAAGCAGAATAATTATCTTAAAGGTCAAAGTTGTTACTTGACTAACTTTGACCTTTAAGATAATTATGAATTGGTAAATAAATTGTTTAGGTAGTAAGGAAAGAAAAAATTTATACAATTATTTTGAATTAACTTTTATTGATAATAATTGTAGAATGTTAAGAAAAGTTGAATCACGTGCAATTTCTTTTCATTCCTCCTTTTATAACAATACATCATTTTAATTATAATTTGAACCACGAAAAAATTTATTACAAAAAAGATAAAAATATTTACAGAGCCGAAATTCTACTCAAACGACTAGTTTTAATAATGTGAAACAAACCAATCATTGAACAATGATAGTGTAACATTTTAACTAGTCCGTAATAAAAAAAAAAAGTAGCGTGAGTTTTTTTTCTAAAACCGGTACACCATAGTGGTTTCCAAAATTGAGGCTAAAATAATGATACTAGTACATGACATGATACAAGAACACCTTTTGTGATTATGCACAAATTTGAATATTACTGTTACACTCTGTATAAATATAAAATATCCGATACCCATCCAATAATTTCCCGTTTAAAAGACTGAGTTATGTTTCCTGAGAACAAGATTCGTGACAGAAAATGGAATTTCAGTGGACAACAACCATTCACTACTTTAAGGCCTTTCATATTCATAGCCTTAAAAGACAAGGACACTTCACCATTTATGTGCATGTATGTTCTCTACTCATTACTTTAATTACAATGGAATATCTAATATGGACTAATAACTTTTACTATTAAGAAAATGTTGAATCGCAATCTTTACGACCCATGGCCTTTATACTGAAGAGTCGCAAGGAGGTAAAAGGCGGAATGTGCATCAGATGGTCAGAGGGTGCCCGATAACCACTTTTACACTTGATTCTGTCTTATAGGAGACTAGAACCCACGTGGTACAGAAGAGACAATGCGTGATGCTACTCACCTCAATGCAAGCTCTTTCACTAGACTTGTGTCGCAGGGACAAGTTTCAAGTATTTAATTCATCTATTAATAGGATACTGAAAAAGGATAGTGAATCGATCCAAAGGAGAGCTGCTGAAACTATTCCGTTTTCAATATGTCGAAGGAAGTTAGGGCGAACCATTTTACTGTAATTAGCAAGAGTCGTGTTTAGAGAATCACCCAACCATATGATTATTAAATGAGTATTATTATGTGGAAGAGCGATAAAATGACGTGGATTAGGGTGTCTAATGTTGGAAGTATTACGAATGGTGTAAAGTGTGCTAAAACAAGCTAATTCAAGTACTATGTGACAGACAACACTAAATTGCTATATTTAGCAATGAGTCACATACTCAAAATCTTAACTGAATTGAATATGATGATCATGAATTCATGATGATGATTTCAGAGTAATTATTTACTGGTTCTTGGAATAGTTATTACTATATGTGTTACTTCAAATTATTTGCTCAGAAGTTACTCTTGTTTCCATTATTGGGCAATTATGTGTATAACTATTTTTGTAAATGGTGATGCTACAAAACACTGTGGATTATGACTTCTTTTTCTATACAAGTTTGTCTTCTTTGGAAATCTTTATCGTCTCCAAACTACCTTTTTTCGATAAATTCTAAAACGTCAACTTAAAAAATGGAGTGAAGCTCATACTCACTTCATTCAATAATGAATAGCAACAAGTATACATAATCATATTTGGAAGCTAACATTTCCAAAGACTGTTGTACTAATTGAGGGCTATGTATCATTCTATATCAAGTATATGCAGGCAACTACTACAATTGCTCATATAGGTCCCCCATGATATTACCACAAAAGAACTGGTCCTAACAACTACACAATGCACAATCTACGACCATCGATATAGATGGGTGGCAGGGATTCTCGAGAACATACATCCGACTCCACTTCATAAACAATCCCACGCCAGTTCAATAAAACCATTCTCGCGGTATATCAGGAAACTTAAACACCCGATAATACTCGAACCAGAACTTACTAAACGAGGTTATCCTCTAATTGCAGGTTTAACGACAGATGAATGGCGATGTTACTGCTCATGGCCATCAATAGGACTTTACATAGGAAACTCAGCTGAAAAATTGTAGGCCAAGCATCCCTTTATGAATCATTGAAACAAAATAATTGAAGCATCTAGGCACTAGATTTAAGAGAACATTGAGATGCATGATTCGTTGTCACAGATAAAGAAAAAGGAAAACAGAATCTTGTAGGTAGACAACCCACTGATATACTCACAAGGGGAAAAAGAAAAAGAAGGGACAACTACCCTATAATTCACATGTCCTCATTCGTCACAGATTTCATCTTCTTTTCATAATTGCCTTAAAAGGATCAAGATTGAAGATTTTAACCCAAGATTACAATTCACAATATTCATAATTACCGAACACATGTTCCATAATCAAACGTGCGTTGGCACCATGGAAATATCCACGCTCATGATTAGATCATACATGAAATGCAAACAAGAAGATAATTGACTAACATGTTACTTCTTCATATATACTTAAGATTAACATTCCAATATAGGTATGATCAACATTTTAAGATTGAGATTAAATTTAAACAATAGAACAACGTAATGAAACAAAACAAGATTGATTCTAGGAACTAATTAATGAAAAGCAACAAAAAGATCAAGTTTTTAAGGTTGATTATCAAAACATATGAATTGAACCATCATTTCATACATTTTGTTGAATCCACAATATCCCCACATACATTAAACTAGTTCAAATTGTTCTCCTCCACCATAATCAACATCAAACAACATCCATTTTCATCATATGTATTACACAATTTCGAATCGAGGAGAACTAAGACCAGATAGTCTACATGTAATTCTAGAGTCAAATGAAATATAAACTAACACATTAAAAAAATGTGAAGGAAAAGCCATTACTCTAAGATCATGAAGAGAATCTTGGAGGAGGAGGCAACAACTGATGAGACTGCTGACTCTGATTGCTCCGGCCGCCACTGCCAACGCCACCATTCCCGCCACAGTTCGTCACTATAAACGGATGCTGCAACAGCTTGGCCGCGGTCCACCTCCTAGGCGGGTCTCTCTGCAAGCAACAAGCAATGAAATCCCTAAACTCCCTCGAAGCAGAAGTAGGCGCCTCAGGTGGAGCCGCCATACAAATAGCACACATCAAACTAGCCCAATCACCCTGCCTCCCAACAGCAAAAGGAAATCTCCCCAAGTAAAACTCCAAAATACTAACCCCAAGACTCCAAATATCCCCTGCATACCCATCATACTGCCCGTGATTCAAATCGGTGTTGATCCTCTCGGGGCTCATATAAGCAATCGTCCCCACCGAACTATTACAAGGGTCCATCGTCTGGGACAAAATCCTACTGACCCCAAAATCAGCAATTTTAACATGACCTTTCGAGTTAATCAGCAAATTCGAAGGCTTTATATCTCTATGAACAATCCTATGTCGGTGGAGATAAACCAAACCAGTCAAGATTTGCTTGGTGAAATCAGCTAAAGAAGGCTCATGTGGGACATGAACACCTTCCAAAGAGCCTTTATCCATGAACTCAAGAAGCACCTGAATCTCCCCACTATGATCACACAAATCATGACACTTAACAACATTTGGATTATCAACATCTCTCAAGATTTCGATCTCTCTATAGATCTGCCTTCTTACAGCCTCCTCAGGATTACCATATATCACTTTTAAGGCAAATATTTTCCCACTCGTACGATGATGTACCTTGTACACTGTCCCACCGCTCCCACTTCCAATTCTACTGATGCGCTCCAGCTCCCCAAAGTTCAAAGGAGTTGAAGATGATTGATGGCCGGAAAATCCGCCGGAGTTCGGACCGGAGTTCGGACCAGAGCTTGGACCAGAGGAGGCTGGAGCTGAGGAAGGAGGCAGGGGTAGGGGGACTGCGAGACGTGGGTCACGTTGAGGTAAGGGGAGGGTCAAATCTGGACGCCGCCGGGAACGGTTGCCGGAGGAGTTGGCGGCGCCGCCTGGAGGAGGTTGGGTGGGTTTCATGGTTGGGTTTTTCAGTGATTTTTGGTGGAAATCTAAGGGATTGGTTTGGAGTTTTAAGTATATCAAGACACAAGAAAGTACAGATTACTACAACAAACTGAAGGAACACATGGGAGGAAATAAAGATTTATCTAGAAAATCTAAAAATCCAACAGTTAATTAAAATGAATACTCAAAAAACGAAAACGTCAATTAAAATAACTTCAAATATAATAATTTTATCGTTAGTGTTGGTGAGGTTTCGATTATTTTAAGGTGGGGATTTTGGAGTAGTTGTTTGCTTTACTGGAAAATAATAATTATTACTATTAATAATAAAAATAATAATTGATGAGTATTGATTGGTTGTTGATTTGGGGGTGGACTTGAAAATTGAAATGATTAGATGGGGAACTTGAAAAGTCTCAAATTGGTATAAAGATTTAAGCTTTATGGAATTTGAAGATCTCCATTTTCTTGAAGGAAGAATATTATATTGTTGGAATGGTGAAAATGAGATGAAGAAAAATAAATTGATGATTAGAAGTTTGGTTGATGATCTTGGAGAAAAGAGAGGGCTTGAAGAGGTAGTGAGAGTGGTGCTTATGTAGTGGATGACTGGATGCTATCATATCATTTTAACATTTCCATGAACTTGTATCTTATTGCCACTTGTCTTGCTACTTAAAATTACCAAAGTATCCCTTGAGAATAAATTTAAACAAGAATAGGTACCTACCTATTCCCTCCATTCCTAAATCATTGTCATATTTTGACTTTTTGTTGTCAATAAAACAAAAATTAAAAGGTAAATATCTCTTATTCTACGTACGGAAAAATTATAAAAAGTCGATATTTCAAAAATATAAACTGAGACGAATCTAACAAGATCTCACAAAATTATATTATTTATTATCGTTTGATGATAATTTATGATCAAACTTAGTACTATTTGACCAAAAAAAGTAGTAAAATTTGATTGAGAGTTTACATTAAAGTATTTATTTAATTATAATTAATATGATGTAATAATTGCATTTTAAATAAAAATTAAAACTTGATAGAGATAAAAGTTTAAAGATGACGGAAGCGAGTAACTTTTGTTCAAATCCGTTAGCTATTTTGAGGCAAGATTTTTAGTATGAAAAATACTTATTATACTGATATGAAAGTAGTAATAATTTTTGTATGTTATAAAACTCCAATATTAAAGAAATATTTTGTGAAAAAAACTATATAGATATAATATTGATGTAAAAAGTAGGGTTGTACACACAAATCGGGGAACTGCCCAAGCAAAATCAAACCGAACCTATATGATAGGTTTTACATATTTTTTCGATTTAGTTTTGGTTTTGAATTTTCAAATCATGCATTAATCGGTTTGGTTTTGGTTTTAATTTTTGATAAACCGCAATAACCGAACCGAACCCTACTTAGATGATTGGACTACATACTGAGCCAAATGACCGATCCATAATATAGACCGATCCATATTTAATAGTCTCTTATCAGTTGAGCTAATCGAATAGCCTAGTGGAAAAGATTTTTGGTAGTGATCAAAAGGCACATCATCGTTAATTAACAAAAAAAAAAAAAATGAAATTCTTATGAGTCGATTTTTTTCTTTTTGATAAAGGTCTCCAACAAATTATGATTTCGGTTTGGGAAGTAAGCAAAATTACATGATCCATGCCTGATACCTCAATCCCTTATAACTATTTCAAATCCCTTGGGGAGACAAAGAAAAGAAATTAATTAGTGTTAATAGTTTGAGAAAAAAATATAAAATTATTAAATAATTGATCTGATTCCTCAGCATATAGGAAGCTAGAGTGTACCATGTACCTCTCAAACATATCTATCCCACTTTAATGACATTTTTAAGATATCTTTATCACCTGATAATATTCCTATTTAGGCAAAAATCCAATGTACATATTAAAGTTATGACCTAACATAAAACGAACAATTAAATTTTTTGCATTCAATGTGCCAAATTAAATAATTCGTGATAATGATTATAACAACCCTTTTTACTAGGATATACACAGTTTGGTTTGGGCGGTTTTTGTCCAATTTTCAAAAATCCGATATTGACGGTTTTAAAAACTGAAAACCAAAACCGACATTTTTAATCTCGAAACTATGCGGTTTGGTTTGGGCGGTTTGCGGTTTAGCGCTTTGAAACATCTAAACTGTTAAGTATACAACATAAAAATATATTTGTAACGTCGAGTTAATCGAATAGCCTAGTGGAAAAGGCTCTTGCTAATGGCCAAAAGGTCCTGGGTTCGAAACTCACCTCATCGCTAATTTACAAATATATAATATATTTGTAACGTCACTAATTTCAATAAAAATACTACATCTTTAATGCTAAAAGAAAATCATAAATATTATTTAATTCTTACATAACATCAAATAGGAAAACAAGATATTCAAAAATTCAACATAGGCAATCAAACTCAAAACTAAGATAATACTAGATTGCAACAAGCAAGCATACACAAATAAATAAAATACAAATATTATTATAAAAGGCTTTTGCTAGTGGCTAAAATATACTGTTAATTGAAGGATTATAATATAGAGAAAGTTGCGGCATGCGGCTATTTAAGTTTTGAATTTTTTTTAATATAGAAGTACATTTTTTCGTCAAATTTTTTAAGAAATATTAGGATTAAATTGCATATTTTTTAAGAAATATTTAAATTTTGAGAATTTTATTTTGGTTTTGTTTTCATCAAAATTTAATGTCTCCAATAGAAAAGGGATTATACTGCATTTTTTACTCCAATATGAAAACTATTTATGCAAACCATATATTTACTAGTACTAAAATGCAACTTGCAAATATTCTTTGAGACCATTTTTACGATTTCTCCAAATGATAATTTCATTTAAGAACTTCATCAATTGAAGTTCTTAAATTAGACCATAGCAAATCAAGGCTTTTTCGAATTTAAAGAGACATTGAGAGAGATCAAGAATTCTCAGAGAAATTAAACACATTGTTTTTTAGGACCGCGAGTCTATATAAAAGGTTCAGCTCAACTTTGTATTAATCGGGTTCGAAAAAGTTCGGCTCGTGGTTCGTTGCGCATTGACAAATATCGAATCAAACCGTTTGACTAAGTTCGGCTTGCATATTAATACAAGGCTTTGCCTTATTGATAGTCTAGAATCCAGAATTGAACTTGAAAGTCTAAGCCTAACCTAAATCATAAAATCATTTCCACTTCACAACTATTCATCTCCCTCTCATCCAGCCAAATGCCTAATCACATCTAACTTTTTTTTTTGTAAATTAGGGATGAGGTGAGATTTGAACCCTGGACCTTTTGGTCACTAGCGAGAGCCTTTTCCACTAGGCTATTCGAGTATCTCAATGACATCTAACTTTTTGCGAACCAAATAGAACTTTTTTCGCACCGCTTGCAAATAGTTCGGCCCGGATCGCACATTTCGGACCGAGTCAAATGTAAGGTTCAGTGCGGTTCGTACATGTTGGACCGAACTGAAAGTAAGGTTTGATCCCCTGCAGACTGAATTCAAGTGTAATTATGTTTGGTATAATTCGATCATTTTTCAACCCTACGGATGTTTGTACTAGGGGTGAATATGAGCCAGCCGAGTTCATTTCGCATTGAATGTGAATTTTAATAACAATATTCTAATTTGTATTCAATCCCAATACTAAAATCGAGTTCCAATTTTGTTTGATGCTATTATACCAATATTCTGTTAGATTTTCACCATATTTTATATTCGAACTCGTAATAAAATTCTAATATACATACATTTTCATATAAGTTAATAAAATATTCATATAAATATTTGAATTCAAATCGAATATTTATGTTCGTATTCCTTTACCATTCATATATGAAAAACTGTTAGAATATAGTGGAATCGATGATTATATTATTGAATACGATACATATTTATACCAGAAGATTCCTACCACTACGGGTTAATACAGTCAACTAATGAGGTCACTAATGTTATATGGTCAACTAATGAGTAATGGTCACTAATATTAATAAATATACAACTAATGATGTAATAAATCTAAGACGGACTTATGGACTAGGGTTACTTGCCCATTAGCCTAACACCATCCCTCAAACTCATGGTAATTTTATTGAATTTCCATGAGTTTGCAATACAACAATAATAATAATAGTAGTTTAAGAAAAACATAATTAAACGCAATAATCTTCAATGGGTTGTGTAAACAGCTATAACCACCATTCGCTAAATTGGTGCATAGGTTCCTCCGTTGGTGCGTATAGGACTCGCCAGACAGTGCGTATAGGACTCGCTAGACAATGCGTATAGGACTCGCTAGACAACATTTATGAGGAACACCATTTTTTTCAAACATATCAGATTATCACAAAGTTTTCTTTTTCAATGAGAAAACTAGATCTGAAACAAAACAACTAAATAAATTTCGGATCTACTAACAAAAATTATAGAAAAGGAAAATAAAATGTTTTAAAACCCGCCGATGAGTATCACATAATAGAAAACTCACCGGCAGGGCAGCGAAAGTCGTATTTAGGCCTCAAGAATCGAAAGGTTCTTATACCATGTAAGAATATTGTGGAACCGATGATTATATTATTAAATAATGATACATATTTATACAGAAAATGTCTACCACTACGGGTTAATACAGTCAACTAATGAGTAATGAGTAATGACCATTAACGCTAGTAATGGTCACTAATGTTATATGGTCAACTAATGAGTAATGATCACTAATGTCAACAAATATACAACTAATAATGTAATAATTATACGGGCTTATAGACTAGGGTTACTTGCTCTTTAGCCTAACAGAAACCTATTCGAATTTGATTGATATATGACGACATTCTAATTTGAATATCAAATTATAAAATTAAAATTTACATATTGGAAAAACTATTCGTTTCCTATCCGTCGCTAGTTTGTGTCCATCCAACGAGAAGAGGGCAAAGCCAAGTAACTCTAGTAAAATTTTGCATTGATGACACATCCCCTAAACAATACTCACAAATCGAATATTTTGATATTTCCACAAAATCGAATAATGATGTTATCGAGGTTCACATTGGAGAAGGTTATAAATGGAAGGTGGGGATGAAGATTTGACATTGAAAGTTAAAAATAAAGAAAATAGAAAATAGTGAAAGGTACAATCGAACAAGATGAGAAATTGTTCAACTTGTGGGGTTGAAATTAATTCTTTCCGTTGATTGGTTTTGTGCGTTAGAGTGTTCAATGTCTGGCTGCTCTATTAACGCCACTTTTCAGATTTCATTGTATATTCACTCTACGAAATGCCCAATTCGTTCACACCTTAATGATTTATATTGGTTCAATCATTTTTTTTAAGCTAAGCCCAACGAAGGGTTTACGTGTTAATAAAGAAAATAAATAATACAGCGTCTTACGGACGTGCTCGCAACAAAACAATAAAAAATATTGTAGCTAAAGAAATAATGGGGCAATATTGAACTGGATTCCAGGAAGTCTAGCGAACCGAGGAAAGGGGGTCGAAGACCGTCCCTTCCCGTGCTCATGTGCCAGAAAACACCCGAAACCCCATCTGACAATGCCCCTAAAACAGAAAGTAAAGTGCTCCTAGCTAATACAATGTGAGCACGCTCAGTATTACTGTAGTAAATCGTTGCTTCTCGTTGAGCCTGGATGATTCTCTTTGACGATCTTCCTCGATATTCTTCCTCGATGATCTTCCTCGAAGCTGCTATGTCCTCCTCCGCGCGGCCATTAAAGGTGTCCTCAAACGAGAGTTCGGAAGGGCTTTAACACCCAAAATTCCCTGGAACGGGTGTTAACCCCATCAAACAGGAATGATGCGTGTACCCCCCTCTAATGGCCCCTCCTGCAAAAATGAACAAACTCAACCTTCAGAGGTTTCGTAGCTCCCAGGAACGGGTGTTACCCCCATCAAACGGAAGTTCCGAAAGGCGTTAACGCAAGTAAATCCCAGGAACGGGTGTTACCCCCATCAAACGGGAAGTACATGCGTGCCCCCCTCCTAACAGTCGATGTTAGTAATAAAAGCTCCAAGAGTTGTACTTGCAATTAATAGCACAATCAACCGTCAGGGGTTTCTTACTCCAAGGAGATCAGAGGAGCGTGAACATCGGCGTTCCCTGGTACGAGTGTTACCCCCATTAATAGCAACGCCAGATATACTCCCCCCTAGAAGTCGAAATTAGCATAATAAAGGTTGGGGGTCTGTGTAATTCTTTTGCCCCTCTTTTCAATCGATTCCCTTTTTTTCTTTTCTTTTCTTCTTTTTTTCCCCTTTTTTTTCTTTTCAATCATTTGATATCATTTCTCGTATTTCACTAATTTTAATAGCAGTGATTGTTGAGGTAGTCTTTGATAATATCGTCAGGTTGCAGTTATCCCAATAATATTATCATTACCGTTTAATCTTCGATAGTGACAAATAAACTGCGGATTTTGGTCCCTAACTTAACTTTACTGTTAATTTTTAACAGTAACCAACGATTAGAGATTAAAGTTAGGGCATGAATTTTTAAAACTTAAACTTACTTTTAGTTCTAATAAAATTTGTCATAAATTAATTTGAGTATTGGTATATCCCAACTTGGAAGTTTCAGTAGGCATAAAAATTAAGTTTAAATCTTAAATAATTCTTTTTCGCCCCAACTTTACTCTAATCGTATTTTGGTATTAAAAGTTAACACAAGTATTAAGTTGGTGACCAATTCACAACTTTCTCTTCACTATCGGCAAGGACGGAATCAGACCCCCCGTGGTTTCCGATTATTGAGACGTATAATATGAATTGTATGTTAAATACAAAGACTTAAGTTAGAGCAATTGACAAAGTAACATTGTTTCACAAGAGAGATCTGGGTTCGAACCTTTGGACTATCAAATTTTTGTATTATACTTTTCTCCTTCCACCATTTTGTCTTCTCATTTTTAAATTGTGCCTCCAACTTAATTACTTTGAATTTTGCCCCCTTGAAACTCCATCCTGGTTTCGTCCCTGACTATCTGGGATTAAACTGCAATGATGCCACTAATGGGGATAGGGGTGATGATGGATTGGGTTGGGCGGGTTTTGGCTAAACCCAACCCAATATTTTTCGGGTTTTAAAATGTTGACCCAAACCCGACCCAATAATTATTTGACCCGTTGCTTCGGGTCCTTCGATTTTCGGGTTGGGTTAGGTTGGGCGGGTTATTTAGGTCAAGCGTCATTAATTTTAACAATTTTAACGTATATATAAAAAACTTAGAAATTGGAATAACCAGAAACATAGTAATTTTATTTGACTACAACAATTTTAAGATACTAAAAATCGTGTAAAGACTATTAGTAACTCATTTAAAAATTCAAATTACACAAAGTAAAGTATCAAAAATAAAATATTGTAAGATTGTTATGGTTGTATCATGTTTTCGATCGAGGACATGTAAGAAACAAAAGATAAGTCAGACTAATACATATGCAATTTAGATAACATATAATTATATTAACTATATGTAACAAAATGTAAGAAACTTACTAATTAGTAAGTAATCAATCAGATATATATCAAGTTAACTTACTAATTAGTAACTAGTCAATCAGATATCATGTTGACATTGGTGAGATCATTTTTCTTTCTTTCAAACTATAATATATTACATATAAAAAATAAAGTAACAAAAATAAAATAATTATGATCAACAAAAAATAATAATATTATAATGACCTACAAACTAAACTAATAAATTCATGAAACTAATCTTGATCAATATCTTCATACTTCTCGATATCTTCCAATGCATCTTCAAGGCAAAAAACTTGATTTCTTTACTAATTTAAAGTATACATTAGGTTAGAAACTTAAGATGGAGTTATTGTATTAGCTAACTATATGGGCTATTGTTTTTGTGTAAATAATTTTTATAATAAGTGTAAATTTTTAAGCATAATATTATAAATTTATGTTAATAATGTAAACCCAAACCCAACCCAACCCAATTTTTTCGGGGTTTTGGCTACTTAACTCAAACCCGACCCATCGACCCAACTAACCCTATTTTCGGGTGGGTTGAGTTGGACGGGTTAGGTAATTTATGAACACCTCTAATTGGGGATAAGTTGGAATTATTTTTTTTTTTTTTGTAAATCAGCGATGAGGTGAGTTTCGAACCCAGGACCTTTTGGTCACTAGCAAGAGCCTTTTCGACTAGGCTATTCGATTGACACTATTTGGGAGTTGGGACCATTTCACTAATTCACTCTTTCTATTAATATCATATTCATATTTTCTTTTTCTCTTTTTAATAAATATAAACGAATCTTCTCAATGAATAATGAAGCAACTAAACATACAGGAGTGTTCTTCGTGAGCAAAGCGATAATAATTGAATTAGACAATTCATTGCAATTGATACACTTTATTCAATAGTGTTAATAAAATCTTGAAAGTCATTGTTCGTACAAACATCAAAGATTTTGTGGTACTTCTTCATCATGATAAATTGATCAAATTTAATGGGAGTGTCTGGAGTCAGTAATGATGAGCCACCATAGATTATTTCTCCAAATCATGGCCCAAACTAATAATGATTTTATTTGCTTTTAGGTTTCGTCGGCAAAGGTGCAGTTTATGTTAGTTGAAAAAAGAAATATACAAATCGTCATCCTAATGACTCTCATGTATTCGGTATTCCTATTTTGAAGTATACGAAAGTTGTAAACTACGGAATATGCTTTAACTCATTATTAAGACTAAATTGCCTTTTAATCACTTTAAGTTGCTTAAATGTAAAATATGTTAAGGCATATTGACTCGTGGCGGACCTATATAGGTTCGTCATGTTCGGTCGAACAATTACATTTTTTGAAAATAGAAAATTATAGAGGTATAAAGAAAATGTGTTTATATTTCAATATATTTAGTATTTTGAACTACTATTCAAAAAATGTATTAATTCCGAACATCCAATCTATAATATTCAGATCCAGTGGGTATGACGCTTGAAAACTTCTATTTTATTACTAATATATATGTCAAAATGATGTGAACAAGTATTAATGTGAATTTCAAAAGACTAGACAAAAAAACCAATGATATTTTAATACTCTAATTTGTTTTTTTGCAAAATTTCTAATGCTAGAATTTAATATTACTAGCTTCTACTATTATCACCATCATCTCTAGCAAATCCCCACCCAACAAGTACTCCTATTATTATATAGAAATATTAGTCGTTTTCTAAATGATTAAAGTTAAAGAATGATGACTCATTACCATTAGTGTGAAAATGTTTTTATCTATAGTACTATATATAATCCTCATTTTTCACAAATAAAGTCAACCTCGCTCGTGATTCGATTGACTTACTAGTTTCTATTAGTACTAATTTTTTCATTTGACTTTTGCACTAAACATAAGAGTGGACTTGTTATTTTAGTTTTAATCAGTGAAATTTCCTAATCAATCTGTGAAAGTTGGTCACCTGGCCCCTCTAATAACTTATTAAGATGGTTGGAAATATTTATTTCCTTACCAAATCAACCAAAAGTTGGTACATGTTCCCACACAATCCTGATTAGTACTTGTGTTGGTTTCCATAGATTTAATTTGTTGAATGATACCGTTAAAGACAAATTTGATCACACATACATGTTCTCGTTATGTTATTTTTTTATCACATGTTTCAATTTGTCTCATTTGATCACGTTTGTTTCAAAAATGTGTCTCTCTTGGTCATTCCGTTATTATAGATGTTAAGCTTGACTTTTTGGGACAAATTAGTAGAGGTAAAAATTGTCCAAACATAATTTTCAGATAATATTGATTTTATTTTTATTTTGTATTATTGTAATTTTGATTTTGAGTTTTTCCTTTTTAAAACAGGTGTAAATATAAATACCCAACATTTTATTAAAATTTAAGCGTATCTAAAAAATGTGTATGAACGATTTTGTCGTGTCAATTTGTCTCCAAAAAGTCAAATTTATTAATGTTCATTATGACGAGATGACCAAATAGGATACTTTTTGAAACATGTGTGATTGAACGATGACACGATAGCTAAACATGTGTGATCGAACGTCCATTTAACCCTATAAATAATACTCCCTCCATTTCACTTTAATTAACTTCAAGCTTTTGAAAACACAACTTTATTCATCAATAATTTTAAATATACATTATAAAAAGTTCCAAAAAATAATATTATGATAAAAATGCATTTAATTGTGTCAATTTATATTTTTCGCACAAATGAATAAAAGTAATTTATTGTCAAAGTTTGACACGAGCTTTTAACTCAATTAAATTAAAATAAAAGGAGTAATTGCCATCATGCATGTTAATAATAGTATCTTTGAGATCGCCTATCCAAATTTAAAATCCATGCATGCACCACAAGTCCACAACAAATAATTCAAAATGAGGAACTCAAATCAAATTGGAAATATACAACTAAAAGTCAGCCCAGCAGCCTCACTCACCCTTGGACACAATATGATCTTTAGATTATTATTACAAACAATTTATTACAATATAATATATTTTCGTGTTGTATTGCATGACTTCCGTTAATTATATTATCAGCATTTTTGTGTTTATACTGTATGACTTTTTGAATGATATAATCAGCTCATTTGATAAGTTTGTGATTCATTTATATATACGTCATGTGAATATATTGCATGACATTGCTAATTCTCATTCTTTCTTATGTGATGTGAATATATTTTCCATAAAAGAAACAATTAAATGACGAAATCAATTCATCGTTTCTTATTCCTTATTATGAAAAAATGTCGAAATTTCTATTTCCATTCCACGATGCTAAGCAACATAATGAGTGGTGGCCAAAAGACTTCCAATTACGCAACACGGCCACACGGGAGATGAATTGGAACCATAAAACATTAAGGTTAAAAGGTAGATTCGATTACACATGTTCTTTTATCATGTTATAATTAATCGTGCATTTTTTAAAAGTGTGTTATTTGATCGTTTCGTCATAATGAACGTTAAGTTTGATCTTTTTTAAGAATACTGGCATACAGGATAAAATTTTCCAAATACTTTTTTTTAGATTATTTTTCTAATTTCAGTAAATTGTTGGGGTAAAAATGTACGTTTAGACCTATTTTATAAAAGAAAATCAAAACTAACTTTTTAATATCATAAAAATATGTTTGGACAATTTTACCCTTATAGATATGTTTTTTAAAAGTCAAGTTTAACACCGGATATGACAAAACAGCTG
The DNA here is from genome assembly GCA_003412495.2 of Echium plantagineum. NCBI lineage: Eukaryota > Viridiplantae > Streptophyta > Magnoliopsida > Boraginales > Boraginaceae > Echium > Echium plantagineum. The sequence continues at coordinate 19,709,926 of CM016566.1, read as the reverse complement.
ATTGAGACATTTTTTTTAAACTTGTATATGTGATCAAATGAAACATAATGAAACATGTGTGACCGAATGGTGACATAGTGTAAAAAATGTGTGATTGAACTATAGTGCACACAAGGTAGACTCTGGTTGTTGCAATAGATTACAAACCATAGTATGCAAGCCCAGTGTAACAAATTTGATCAATAAAATAATGCTAGAAGAAATCAAACTCATGACATTACAATAGACTTAACCATCTTTACAGATAAGATTACTCCATTCTAATAAATCATAAATCAAGAGATGATTATTTATCATATGTCCTAATTTGTCCGTCACGTTTACTTTCACACTTATTTATTGATAAAAAAGATGATACCAATATCTTAAAAGCCTCGTCACACTCTGTTCTGGGTTATCACAAGAAGATAAATTGTTGGATGTGCCTTGGAGGGTCATGGGATTTGGGGTGTCTATTTACCACTGCAACACAAAATTTTACTCTTTTACAAAACTCGAATCTACATTGTGCTAAAAAACGAAACTTATCACCCAAGCTCCTAATAATCAACTGAATTATGCCAAAAGCTCACCCATTTATTGATGAAATTAGAGGTCAAGGGGCACCAGCTCCATCCCCTATTCGGAATGATCTGAGAAGTACCTCCATATTTGTAAGAAGTTTTCAGTAGAAAACATCTTCACATCTTTGTATATTTTTGCCTCTATTTATTTTGAAATAATAAGTCTAGTTTTGAGTATTTATGAAAGAGAAATAATGAAATTTATAGTAAGGACTAGTGAGCAAGGTCCGGCAATCGCCGGACCGAGGCTATATTAAGGCAATGGCTGGGTCTAATTATAAAATGTTTACATTGGTTGGTATATCGGGTAATCGCCGGGCCAAATACTCATATAATCAATGCTCGGGACTAACGTAGGGTAGAATATAATTATAATGAAAAACAAGTACGATAAATTATATTAGATAGATGCATGTAATATACTACATACTAAATTGATTTTGCATTGATCATCCAGAACAACATTTTTAGTGTTCTTTCCTTTTATAAATAGCTAATATCTAATGTCAAGTTACTATAAATTATACATCATATGTGAGACATACTTGATGATACTATTCACGCAATACAACTCATAGACCGACGAAAAAGGAGTTTAATCTCCCTCCCGACCATTCCACTGCCCTGTTTTGGCAAGTATTTTATTGAAGATGAAACAAAGCAAAGTTCACACTTTAGTTATTGCGCTTGCTGTTATTCTACGCTAGCAATGTCACTTAACAAGAAGACTATCATTAGAACTTGACACAGCTCAAGCATACATCAAACTGATAATGTGGAATAACATGTCCTCAATTGAGTCATCTAAATACATCACCATGAATGTATTTCCATCCAACCTCCTTATCTTCCTCGTCATCTCCAGATGAGTACATGAGAACATCAGAAAAAGATGGCAAACTATAGTTAGTGCTGACTTTCAATGTCAGATGAGTGATATCAACAAAATGCTTGGCAGGAACAGATTTTACATCATCATTAAAGCTTCGTTTACGCTTCTCCAATTCATACTCATTTTGCGTAAAGCCTTCGTCTGTAATTGCTGAATCTGCTACACCACCAGTGTTTACATTCTTTTGCCTTTTGAATTATCACCCTTAGTAGAAAGTTCAGCCTCGACGTGTTCTTGCTCTGCTCAGTTCTTGGAAATGGAAGAATGCAACTACATATGTGCAGGCTGCTCGATAACATTCTGCCCAGTTCTTGCTTTATTACCTTTGACATCAGTGTGAACAGTTTTAAGGTCTGCGCTATACAAGTTTTATACAAGCATGGTCTTGTTTAACTAAATGCAAACTCTCACCTAATGCAACCTTTTTCAGCCTGGGAAGATCAATAAGAGTTAAGTTTACAACTGCAAGACAAAAGATACTTGACCATTACATGTAGTAACAAATATGTCTGGTTGGTGGACGAATGTCCCAAGAAAGAGGAGCACGCAATAAACATCAAGCAAATGACAAAATTCATTTCAGTTTCTTATTCAGCTAATGAGAAAACTTTAAAGAATGTCATATCTAGATCTCAATTGAAGTCCTTGAGATCAATATAGTGATATAGTCCGAACACCTATTGTATGAGCATCTCGAGGAAAAAAGGTGAAACTGGAATGTTAGAACTTGAAAGGGACCAAAAGAGAATCAGTGACAAACCAATAGGGACCAAAATCAACAAATTTCTTCTTTGGTATATGAAGAAATTCTGCATACTCGGACTATCCTTCAACCTTGCATTCGTTTTCTACATTTTGCCTTTGCCTCTCGACCACTTGCCATTCCTGGTCAATCCGTTTTTCATGCCTTCCATTGAGCTCCTTATTATGAAGCACAAAAACCAGAGCATATGATGAAGCCTCCTTAACAGCACCCTGTTTTACCTTGATCCCAACCAGGTCTGCGGCAACACAATAAGTACAACTCTCATACTCCCAATTAGTAGAAGGTCGAGGTCTAAAGCACCAGAAGCAAAGTTAACGCCTGTGCAAACATTGGAGCTTTTTAAATTTGGATCAAGATAAGGTAGAATCAACTCTTATATTCCCAATTTCATGAAAATATGACTAATTACAACACAATCGGAATAACAAACGTAACCCTTCAATTGTATAATACTGTATCTTTTTTGTTGAACTTTCTTTCAAGGATTTTATCAAACACCATAGGTTTCTTGACTACATGGAAGATAAGAAACCACAACATGACGCTTCTCTTTCTTTTTCTTTTTTAGCTACACATTACAAATAAAGCAAGTCATATTAAATGAATTAACGAGAAATAGATCTAAATATAAATTGTTTAAACGAAGCACGCTAGTTGAAATAACTCAGATAGATGGAGCACATATTATAGTCATACCAGCATACACTCTCTACGCCTTCTATTGATTTCATCCTTGTGTGCTGCGTAATACCTATGTCTTTGGCTTTGTCTATCATATGAGACTTTATTATCTGTATATATCAGCGGAATATTAGATATATGAGGTACGACAAAACAAAGAATTTGAATGCTCAAAAAATCACACAGCTACAATGTAGAGTAACTGATATAAAGTGAATGACAATCAATAGAAAATATATATGACAAAACCAGTGAGTACAGGACCACATACCAGAAGGATCACCCATCGACCCACGATTTGTTAAGCTTGTCTTCCAGAAGATTTAAAACTGAAACTTACTAATATCGGGTGTGCCAAACTGTTAATATAATGAGAGGATTAATCAATTTGTAAGAGTAGATATAGATAATATGAATTGGCATTTAATAGCTTTGATGTATCAGAAACAAACAAGATTCTTGCGAATCTGAAGTAAGACGAAGCACAAATAAAAGAAATTAAAAGTATCAACGACATCAACCAAACTTACATGAATTGGGTAGCTTAAATCTACAAAATAAGATATTTGTTAAATCCAATTTAATAGCTTGATTTATTTAGGAAAAAAAAAAGATTCTTGAGGACCTGAAATGGGACGAGACATACATAAAATAAATTAAAAGTAACAAGGAGATCAACCAAGCTTACATGATACGGGGAAGATGGTTAATGTTGTAAAAATCTGATTGAGTTGGGAAGGTGGAACTTACTGAAGAACAAAGAAGATGGTGCTAGAAAGTTGAAGCTTTGAAAAAGTAGAGATAAAGAACAAGTACACGTGTCAAATGTGATTAAAACTTTGAGAGGTGGGTAGATATGGAGTATTTTTCTATAGTAATGTACAACTCTAATGCACAATGTACAAGCAGGCGATGCATCTAGGCGCGTGAAAATGGCACATGAATGTACAACAAATTAAGCGCGAGGTACAATCGCGGTATGCGCATGACGATGACGCGCGCGTCTGACGACTGACGAAACGCGTGTCATCCAGTGCCATTCAACTTTAGAAATAATCTAATATTGTAGATTCTAAATTGAAATTGGTGGGGACGGAAACATAGCTAGATATATGGTAGGCTGCCTCATCTGACTTTTACGTACATTAATAAATAATAAATAGTTCGAACAAAATATAAGGAGCAAAAGACTTTATTGATCACTATTGTTTGCTAAAAGAATTTAGTCGGTTACGATGATATGACTTTGTATGCTTCAATCACTAATGTTGAGTTTATGTATACTTTGGATCACTACTCATGCATTTTTGTATGTATAACATGCAAATTTTTGACATTTTAAACACTTTTACTATGAGTATTTTTGTCCATCTCCAATAAATTTGTCATTAAGTATAACTAAAACTCATCCCTTTAAACTATGTGCTCATTATCTTCAACTAAACTCATGATTCCATGTTGAAAGAGATGAGTATAGTTGAAGATAATGAGCACACACTTGAAATGCATGAGTTTTAGTTGAGCTTAATGACAAATTTATTAGAGATGGACAAAAATACCCCTAGTAAAAATGTTTAAAATATCAAAAATTCGCGGGTTATACATAGAAAACGCGTGAGTGGCCCAAAATGTACATAAATACTCAACCTTAGTGATCGAAAATATACAAAGTCATACTAGGATGATCGACTATAAGAATATTCATAGAAGAACGAAATGTCCGGGTAATTTGATGGTACAATGATACCTCCAAAACATAATTATAAAGTATTTTTTTTCTGTAAATTAGCAATGCATAGTGACTATAGTAGTATTACAAACAATATATACAGAAATTTATAATTAGAAAGGAGTATAATATGAAATAAATTTGTCTCCAACAAGATTTGAACACATAACCTATTACATGAAAGGTTGGGTTGAAATGTCGAATGCCACTAAATTCTTGCATCGTTATAAAATATTGATATATCTCAACATTACTATTGTTGCACAATAAAAGATTAGCTATATAAGGCTAATGGTGAGTAGTCCATCATATTGTTACAATTACAAATAAGTGATGTAACGAAATATGCATTTTAAATGATGACTAGTTGAAAGAAATCGCCAGGGCTGATGTTCAAACCTCATGAAATTGCTATAAGGCTTGTCGGACATGTAAATATGAAAATTTTGTTACACAAATCTTAGAATGAAACAATAATTTTGCTAATGACTAGAAGATTATGGGTTCGAAACTCACTTCATCGCTAATTTACAAAAAAAAAAAAAATTATTTAGACAAGAATACAAGCAAACAAAAGGAGCATTGAAACGTTAAATAGGATACAAAGTCAATCCATGAAAGATTTCTTCATCCTTGCACCAATTAGCTAAGAAAATAGACCAGATGTACCAAAGTATGAGGTTTAATGACATGATTATTTTATTAAACATAATATGTCACTTAACACAATATAATTTATGTTTATTAATTTTCACACTAACAACATCTATATTAAATCACCAAATCGAGTCCAATCAAAATATATGATAAGCCAACACATACAAAATTAAAAATAATAAATGTTATATTTCAAATTGGTGTCTATTGCCATGTACCCTATAATCCAACATATCTCTCATTCATGTACTCGAGAATAATCATATATGCTTACAGAGATTGTTGAACGTAACTGTGTTGTGAATCATGTAATTAGGAAAATCTCAATGAATATTAACCAAACCCTACATAAACCCTGGACTTTCTTTAGCCCCAAACTTTTCTAGTTTGTTTTAGGGGTCATCTTCTAAACACCCCCCCCCCCCCCAACACCCCACCTCACCCCCATTCATTTTCTTCTACAGCAAGCCATTATCTTTCTTTAAAGAGGGCAACATTTACAATTACCCAATAATCCAGAAAATGGACAAAAATTATGGGACAGGACTATTATCAGCCATAGTATATGCTGCATTTGGTTCTTCAGCAATTGCATATTGTGATGGTTCTTTCAATTTCTCTCCGTTTGCTTCATCATCTTCCACTTCTGCTGCTGATTCTGTGAACCCTTCTAACCCACCAACAACCCCTTCTGCTGATGAACCTCGAAAGCCAAGAAATGATAACCCAAGAACAACTGCTGCTGGATTTGATCCTGCCCCATTGGAAAAAGCTGTTCAACTTTTGCAAGAGATTGCTAATTCTGCACAAAACAAGAATGACAAAAATAAGGTTCAATTTTTGTTAAAGTTTTGTTTTTAATAAAGGTAGAGGTAGACCGAGTAAGAGATGGACGGAGACTATATTGAAGGAACTCGCGAGTTAGTGGGTTAACAGAATCAATGAGCCAAATAGGGCCGAGTGTAGTCGTATTCATCTAGCCGACCTCACTTAGTGGGATAAGGGTTGACATTTGGTTTGGTAAAGGTTCAGTCTTTCGTTAATAGAATTACATTTTCAGAATAAAGATTCAATCTTTTGTTAGTAGAATTTTTATGAAAAGTGGTTCAATCATTTGTTGAGATTTTTTTTCCCGAAATAAGTGTATAATTCTTGTGGTATGGTTGATAATGTTGGTAGTTTATGAGAGGTAATTAAGTGTTCTATAACTGAAATGTTGAAGTTAGAGTGTTTGCGTTTTTAATTTTTTTGGAGGGTAGTAAGTCAAATGTTGTTGATTCAGGTGTTTGAGATTGTTAAAAAGCAAGAAGAGAGGAAGCAGCAAGAATTTGTTGCAAAAGTCGCAGAATTTAAGGCTTTGGAAAAGCAATCCGAATTGGTAAGATTTCTTTGCTGAGCATGAGTATCTTGTCTTCTACATTTTCTTTTTTATTAGGGTTGAAGGACGATTTCAGTTAGGTTTCTGCTTATATTTTTTGTAGGTCCAGTTCTTGCTTTAACTGTAAATTATATTTCCAGTTATGCTGCATGTATATGTTTCATTTCCAGAGAGTAAACTGCTGTTATGAATAGTTATATCCCAATAGTCATTTGTGTATCCATGTCCTAGAGTGTCGATGTTTATATATTCTATGGCTCTTGGATAAAATGGATTAAGTCAACATGGCTCATTACACTGCTTACGCTTCTTATATATTGTGAAGTGTAGTGTTTCACTTGAATCTTGGGTCAATTTGGAAAAACCTCCATGTCTTTGTCATCATAGAGGAAAGTTGTGCACTATTCGGTCCCCACTTACCTTACTTAGTCAGGAGCCTCTCAAAGGGCATCGGGGGTACGTTGATGTATGAATAGTTATGGGTAGGTAATAGTTGAGCTAACATTTGATTGCATATAGTTAGCGTTTCATGCTTTAATATGAGGTCGCAGCTTTCTAACCATACCAATTGAGAATGGAACATTCTAGGGTTCTTGATTGTTCTATTTTGCATAGTATCGGGATTGTTAAAAGTTAAAACTACTCATCTGGTGGGACTTAAATTGTGAAACTTACATAGCACATTGTTGGGTTGAACATCTTGCTCCACTATTTTGGGAGAGTAAGAACCATTTGTTGATCTACTTCTCTCAATATGTACTGTAAAAGCTAGTCTTTATTGACATGCTATCTTGTTGCTCACTTCACCGTGATTGCAATGTTACCATCTTTGCGAAGTCCAGTTATTGTTACATGTTTCCCCATGTGGATTTTCTTTTAGAAACCAGTTTGACAGTTAAGACAAGGAGTGACATATATTCTGAATTGTTGTTTAATCGTGTAAAATGAAAAAATAATGCCAACTTCTTTAATTTTATAGGAAAAACAACGGGTGGGATATGATGAACAGAAAAAACTTGCTCAGGCACAGGCCCAAATGAAGTCGCAGATGGTTCGTTATGAAGATGAGTTATCAAGGAAAAGGATGCAGGTATTCAAAACGAATTAATTTAAATTATTGGCTTGAGTGTAAAGAGGGAGCAGATCTTTTGCTTCTCGCTTTGTGGAGATGGGGGGCGCGGGGGGATATGGACCAATTTAGCCAACTGCTGGATTGTTAACTTTTATGGAAATCATTCTCAACATTACTGCAGGCGGAAAATGAACATCACAGAACTAGGAATCAAGAGTTGGTAAAAATGCAGGAAGAATCATCCATGAGGCAAGAGGCAACTCGACGAGCTACAGAAGAACAAATCCAGGCACAACGTAGGCAAACAGAGCGTGAAAAGGCTGAAATAGAGCGTGAAACTATTAGGGTAAGGGCTATGGCAGAGGCAGAGGGAAGAGCCCATGAAGCAAAGCTTGCGGAGGATGTTAATAAGCGGATGCTAATAGAACGTGCAAATGCAGAACGAGAGAAGTGGGTGTCAGCTATAAATACGACTTTTGAGCATATTGGAGGTACATTTTCGTGAGTCCTTCTAGTTTCTCTAGACCACAGCTGCCCTGCAGTTATAGTATCTGTACCTCCCAATGCATTGTACCATATGGTGTAACGTCTTTCAGTAGCCTCACATGGATTATGGTTTTAGCTGATAAGGTGATATTTTATCAAGGCAACCTCTAGTTGGCTAAAATTACGTTTCTGAGAATCTTATAGGGTTGTTACAGTTTGGCATCTTGGATCCACTTCTGATTGCAATGATCACTTCTTGTTTTTCCTATTTTACTCCTAAAAATGCGATCTCATTCCTTCGTCTTCTCTATCCTTATCGAGTTTTGGGATTTTGTTAGTCACGGAGAGATTACTGTTCTGGGAATTAGGTGGTAATAAGCATTTGTAAGGCGATTGAAAACTTATTGCACGTTTTCTTATATTGAAGTGAAATAACCAATGACAATTTATGGCTGTTAGTTCATAAATATGTGCTGTGTGTGTAGAGCTTTAAAGTCAAATATATTTCTTTATAGGAGGTGTGAAGGCAATATTGACAGATCAAAATAAGCTAGTCGTGGCAGTGGGAGGTCTTACAGCTCTAGCAGCAGGGATCTACACAACAAGGTATCCTCTATTGGGTGCATTGCTTCTGCATGCACAAATTTTGTTGTAGTAGTATATATTCTCTATACTAGGTAGTCTGTGATACACTAAACTCCTCTCAGTAGGCTAACTTTGGCTTATTTGATAGGCCTCATTGTTAATTTTTGTTGTAAATTTGAAATACAAACATGCTTCTAAAATTCTAAAATGAGTTGCTTATTTCGTCGTAAAACATATTAATGAGCTTCATTTAACTTTGGATTAATTAACCCCCTCCCCCCTGAAGAGAAGAAAGATTAAAGGTATTTACTATAGCTAGGTTAGCTGATTCAGAAAAAGGCTTAGTATCTCTGTCTTTGTGAGTTTCTAATGCATTCGCAAAGCACTATCGTAAGTTCCATATTGCTTATAGAGTGTCGGTTAACTAAGGGATGTTGAGCTAATTTTCATCCTCTGTATCTTTTGAAGCTTCATGTTGTAGATTTGTGCACTTCAGGACTAATCCAAATTTATTATTTTGTGCAGAGAAGGTGCTAAGGTCATATGGAGTTATGTTGACAGAATTCTAGGTCAGCCATCATTGATCAGGGAATCTTCCAGAGGAAAATATCCCTGGTCAGGGGGTTTCAAGCGTGCTTTAAGCAGTCTCTCTCGTACTGAGAAAGGTTCACCTATCACGAGTGGAAGTGGGTTTGGTGATGTTGTACTACACCCTTCTCTTCAGAAGCGGATCCAGCAATTGGCTAGTGCAACTGCAAATACCAAATTGCATCAGGCACCATTCAGGAATATGCTATTCTATGGCCCTCCAGGAACAGGGAAGACCATGGCTGCAAGGGAGCTTGCTCAAAAATCTGTATGAGACCTTATCTTTTCCTACGACATCATTTTCTCTTGAGTTGTTATATTTATCACTACATCCATACATGAGTGTGCACAAACTATCTGCTGCTCGATCTATGAACTCTCATTAAGGTAGTTTGATTTACTCCTCAGGGCCTTGACTATGCATTGATGACTGGAGGAGATGTTGCACCATTGGGTGCACAGGCTGTAACCAAAATTCATCAGTTGTTCGACTGGGCGAAGAAGTCCAATAAAGGTTTATTACTTTTCATTGATGAAGCAGATGCATTTTTGTGTGAGTAAGTATCCATACCCAATGATTTTTAGCACATGATAGGAACAACATAATCTTAAGCATTTTTATTAAAATTTGGTTAATCTCTCGTTCTGATTTGGTACTATCATCTGTTGAGTTCTCTTTTTGTGGTCCGTTAAACAAAAAAGTTAAAAGCATTGTAATGTTTAGGATTACAATGTTCTCCATCTAAACCAAACTGCTAATCTTTTCCTTCTGCGACTTTCTATTCATTACTATATTATGGTGCTAATATGGTGGAATGCTAATAACAATTTCTCAGTTTTATAGTTTTGGTTTTATGTTTTAATTAGTTTTATTATTGTCGAAATGTGAAGTTATTATTTGAGTTTATTCTGAACCAAAAACCTGCAGGAGAAACAAAACCTACATGAGTGAAGCCCAAAGGAGTGCACTTAATGCCCTCCTGTTTCGCACTGGTGATCAATCAAAAGATATAGTCCTAGCTCTGGCAACAAATCGTCCTGGTGATCTTGATTCAGCTGTTGCAGACCGTATTGATGAGGTTCTAGAATTCCCTTTACCTGGTGAAGACGAATGCTTTAAGTTGCTGAAACTTTATCTGGATAAGTATATAGCTCAAGCTGGCAAGAGGAAAGCAGGCTTGTTTTCACAGCTGTTCCAAAAACAGCAACAAAACATAGAAATTAAAGGCATAACTGATGGAATCCTTAGGGAAGCCGCATCCAAGACTGAGGGATTTTCAGGGAGGGAAATAGCAAAACTGATGGCCAGTGTTCAAGCTGCCGTGTACGGCAGCGAGGATTGCGTGTTGGACCCAGAGCTATTCCGTGAGGTTGTGGATTACAAAGTCGCAGAACATCAACAGCGAAGAACCTTTGCTGTTACCGACAAAGCTACCCCTTGATCAGCTTTCAAACTTATTTAACCAGTGATAAAAAAATTTAGCCAGATGGCTAGATATGATAACTAATAACTAATCTACAGAAGCTCATATGACGTTGCGATTTCGCACCCCTGATCTCAGTTTTGGTTAGCATCTTGATGTGATCATTTTTATATTCTTTCAGGCAAGGGTTTATGTTCATTAACCCAGAAAATCAAGAAAATACTAGTCTAGTTTTAGTCGAGGGTTATCTTCCTTCAATGACTAGTTAAGAACCCTGGTTTTGTAGTGGTTGCAGTAATTTCTTTTAAAGGTTCCAATAAAATGAGTTACTTTTCTTCCTGTTTGGTTTAGTAAAAAGTATTATTACTTCACTCAATCCTAGCTTGAGTAAACTTGAATTGCTACAAGTCTACAATGATAGGAGTTCCAGATAATTGGCAGCACATATTTTTACGAGTACGATCATTAGTTGAAGCATTCAACAGTGCGAACACAATGCTACAATGGTAGAAAAGTTCGGTTATTACAAGTCGGAAAAAGAGGTTGTTAATGTTAACAAGACAATGATTCTTAAAAAAGGCGCCAATGAAGAACATAACAATATGGCAATTCACTTATTTTCTTTAGAACAAAGCACAAGAACAGGAAAAGAGAATCAGTCGGAGCTTGTGCCGATGCAAACTTCAACTGAAGTACTCTTGAGCTGAAAATTAACTGGACCACCAGGGAAAATACTGGTCATTGATCTAATGATGGTGACCGTGGTCTTGATAATAGCGTAAGCCACAATACTTGCATATTGCAGGTTCGTCCTTGTCAAGGCATATAAACTCAATGGGGTGCCCAAGAGAAGGATCATTGTCTGCATAAAGGAAGACGTGAAGAAAAGTGAATAAATGACGAAGTAAAGGCAGTATCTTGCAGTAGTAGTTGCAGTGAGCAATTTTGAACACTATTACAAAGTGCTTGGCAACAAAAGAGCTTTTGACATTTATAAAGGTTGAATTCAACTCCTACCTCCTTCACAAGCAACAATCCTGCCATCAACCTTGATTGGTGGAACTTCATTGATCAACTCCATCGGCGATTTCTTGCTTGTATCCTGTGAAACAGCAATCAGGATATTTCACAAAATGCTCAAGTAGCAAGCACAATGAAGTTTACTTAAGGAAGTCCACGGTAGAGAACTTGTGATGGAGATTCTATAAAAAACCTAACAGAATAAATAGGTAACTGCCAAATCGTCCTGATAGTGTCTTGAAGTTTCAGCAAAATTCCCATTGTTCATGAGTTGCAGTTTAGTCCTCATAATGGTAAACGAGATTATTAGATGGATGGCATTACAACATAAATTACAGGCCGAAAGAAGCTCAGACTTGGTCAGCATTTCTTGACATTTATATAAGTGGTTCACTCAACAGTTGATTGTTATATGTAATATAAAACCAATAAGGGTCATTGCAACTGCAGATGTTGTACCACATGTAAGTTCGAAAAAAATGCTCTCAGCGAGCTCTTCACCAGGATGAGAAGGAAATTTATACATATTCACGAATACTTTCTAAGCTTTAGCATAGAAAGAACCCAATGAACAGACAAGGTGATTATGCTCCATTGGGGTCAGGAATGAGATAGCTACATCCATCAGGCTTATAAAAAATGCAAAACACATTTGCGGAATTGTTTAGTACTACTACTACCTCCACCCAAAGAAGATCATCTAGTTTCATAGAAAATAATTGCAGGATTATAAAATCTAAAAGGAAATCAACTGAACTTACATTTACACACAAATAGGAAATAAAACATCATTCAGGACAATCGTATTTTATTACTTAAATTCCTAAGTAAAGCAATGCTATCGCTTTTGCCAGATCTAGAGAGATACTAAAAGTCTTCCGTCCCAGATTCCATCGCCGCGACCATCTGGTTCACCGGTACTACCAAAAAGTCTCAGGCTTACGTTACTCTTACTGACGGTTTTATTATCTTGGACCACGAAGACCATTACGGGAAGGAAATAGTTATAATTACAAAATGAAATCAATTTAGCTAAATTCAAGCACCAATTCATATACACACACAAAAAGCAAATAATTCGATCAATTCTCTCAGTGGGTCCCTATCTATAATATCGAAAATGAAAGCGATTTTGGCTGCACAAAAATACACCAATTCGTACACACGCAGAGAAAAAAAATCCAATCAATAAATTCAAATAATAACTTAACAAATGCAAAAGTAATACAATAAATAAAACATTATTCAATAAATCCAAAAATTATTTAATGACCTGCATCCATTTAGCGGTATGGGAGGTAACGACTTCTTTGCTAACGGCGCCAGTCAAGCATCTGAAACTGGACGGAGCAAAAGCGGCTTGTGATGATGATGATGATGATGAAGTTAGGGTTTTGATCAGATTTACAGCTTTTGTTAGGGTTTGTCTTCTTCCAAATGACGCCATCTTGCCGATGAATTTTTCGAAATCGAGCAGGCTATTGAGGATTCGAATGAATCAATTTCTTGAGTCAACTCAATCAATTTTGACTTTTTCGAGGATTTGTTATGAAAAAATGATTGTTGCCTTCTTCTTGGTTGTTCGGGTTGGGCATTCTCATTTTGGGCTAGCGCTTTCTGTTGGCTTGTGTTAATGGACTCATAATGAGTCACTCATTAACCCGACAAATGCGTCAAGGATAATTCAATCGAACTCGAATAGTACTCGCTCATTTGTTATTTTTCCACAAGTTGTCTCGTTTAACCAACTTTTAACCATTTTTGCTCAAATAACCATTCCGTTCTCACAACAACATTACGCTCTTTGTGGATGGTTATGACGCACGACAATATTTCTAGGCCAGTTTCCACCCAACACCATAATTTCGCTCCATTTCAACCTAAGACTCTTATCTTAGACAACATGCGAACAATATCCTATTTCGACCCGAGATCATGGTTTCATATCTTCTCCTCATTTCCACTAGGGACATACTTCACGTCTTTTTTTCGTGGATCAAATATTTTTTATCCCATTGGAACAATATTCTAGTGGAAACAACTTATGGGGAGGGATCGAGACACGAGACAAGTTTGGACCTATTTCTGCGGTGATTAATATAAACCCAATCAAATATGATATCGAGTAAACTTATGTACCGCAAAATAGAAATTAGAAAATATATAATACTATATTTTCAACAAGTAGTTAATTGTAATATCTCCTATTTATTGGATAATTTAATCCTTATGTAATATTATATTTTCTTCTAAGTTAAGATTCATTTTAACTAATGTTTCCTATTTATTAGATAATTTAATTTATATCTTTTTATTTTAATAATTATACAATTGAAACAATTAGATTTGTTTTGTAACAACACTATTATAATATCATGAAAATTAATTAATTATTAAATGTTTAAATAAGAAAAAGTTAATATATAAATTAAAAAATGAAATAGTGAACATAGATTGAGTACCTAAACAAATGAAAACCACATAATAATATACTTACACAATCATACCAAATTATTAGTTTGGCGGTCAAGATCGAACTAGATCCTATAGATAGATGCTCACTTTTAAGAAAACAACATGGCAACCATCAAAGTTGCTATGCTGCGCATTATCATGTACTTATATTTATATTTAAAATAAAAAGGTAAAAGTGAATCAATGATTTTCTTAACCCATGTATTTTGTCAATATTCGTATTCTACAACTATATTTTTAATTTAACTAGTAGATTTTGATTAAACACGTATAAAGTTTATATACAAAATAATAAGATTAATAAAAGAAGCTGTCACGTGAAATACATACGAGTTTGAGCTTATTAGCACAATATATGACAAAAGAAAAAAAAATTAAAGAAGACTTGATAAATTAATCCGTTGAAAGAAAAGTGCTTGTTCAAATAACAAAAAAACTAACATATATACATGATACTCGCTAAGTTTTTCTCTGTTTAATCTCAAATTTTTTTTATCATAATAATTGCTTGTGCCTTTAATCATTATATTCAAGAAAACTTTATTGAGGTGATATATATAATAGTTACTTTTGCTTATAATAATAAAATTAATAATAATAATATATTTTGATTTTCTTATAAACTATTTTTACTTGTACAATCATTTCATATAGAAATCATTTCATATAGAACAAATAGAGTTGTTTAATACAAGTGGGTAGCTTTTTTTTTTCTTTTGAAAATTAGTGATGAGATTGCAAAGTATATTAAACTACTATTTTTGGCACAATCACTTTTTTGTTTATCATAATAATATTAATTTAATTAAAATTATGAAGAAATTTATACATTATATATCATGTAGATTATTAACTATTAAATAATAAAATTAAAAATAGTTACTATTTAAGTTGGTTAATTGAATTTAAACAAGTGGTAAACAATAATGTCACATGGCTAACTTGAATGGCTTTTACGCTTCATCAAACAATTCTACCATTCCCACTTTATATATAGTATAGATAACGAATACATAAATTCATAACAAAAGTAACATTTAGAGTACAATAGGAAATAATTTATTCAGCCTCGCCTCTTCTTACAACCGGTTCAATTCTCATTGAGATCGAACCTTCTGTTTCGAAGTGGTTAACAAACAAGCTTTAGTCCCCTGATAGGTGAGATACATCTCGTGATTTAGCTCCTCAATATTATACTTCAGGGCAATGGTGCCTACAGACAACTAATATGATAATTTTACACTTAAATAATCATATCATTCTAACAAAGATTAAACTTGAAATCTCCATATAAAATCTCCAATAAAATATCATCACACTACTAAATCATCAAAGGACTAGTGGGTAGTTGAATCACTTAAATTAGATCTAGATTCAAATGTGAAAATAAAATAAGTCCACTCTCTACTCTCCCCCATGTTATAACTACTCTTATAAATTTCATTACCTCTAAACGACAAACAAACCACACACTCTCCTATTTCTCGGCACGACCACTTGGGAGAAAAACAAACACTTCCTCCCAAACTCACATTCAAACATCTTCAACATGTCTTCAACAACCTCTTCAACTCTCCCAATTCTCAATCTCCAATTTAAGAATTCCCTCTCTTTGTCCCATTTCAATTGTCCACTTTCAATCCCCACCAATCTATCCAATAACATCAAGAAACATGGTTTAGTTTCATGCAACGTGACCAACGTTCTCAAAACTCATGACACATCGTTTTCTTCGGTTTCTAGTGATGTTAAGGTTGTTTCAACGATACCATTTCCGAAACCAACGATCTTGGTGTCCGAGAAGCTTGGAGAAGCGGGTCTTGAGCTGTTGAGAAGCTATGGCAATGTTGAATGTTTGTATGATTTGTCTCAGGAGCAGCTTTGTGAGAAGATTGCTTCTTGTGATGCTTTGATTGTCAGGAGTGGGACTAAGGTAATGTAACGAGTTTAGTATCTTATATTATTACCATGAATCCATGATGGATGTCTCTTGTTCGATCGAACACTTCAAAAATTCATGAGTGAAAAATGGCATCTACTTATATGTTGATTATGTTTTTTTATAAATAATAAGAGTAAGATCTGCCAGTGATTGTATCTATAAATGTGAGTCATAGCGCTCAAATGTTTTCATCGGTTGAATTCAATATAATTTATATTTTTTCTGTTTTTGTTATCAGGTGACGAGGGAGGTGTTTGAGGCGGCTCAGGGGAAGCTCAAGGTTGTGGGAAGAGCTGGAGTTGGGATTGATAATGTGGATCTGCATGCTGCTACTGAGTATGGGTGTCTTGTTGTCAATGCGCCTACGGCTAATACTATTGCTGCTGCAGAACATGGCATTGCTTTGCTTGCTGGAATGGCTAGAAATGTTGCTCAAGCTGATGCTTCCATCAAAGCTGGTATGTGTCTTTTGAAGTCTTCAGATGACGTTCTTATTTAACTGCAGTTTTTTTTCTCTTATCTCGAGGAGAATTGGAAAGTTCAAGTATTTGTTAGATCTTGTTTATTCTGTTCTTGATAGATCTAAGTCCACTATGAATGGTAATTATTGGATCTGTAATATTCAGACAAGGTATGACGATTTACCATAATGTTTGGATCTATCTCGTTTGACCATATAGTTCCGAGTATAGATCCACATTTGTAGGCAGTGGAGGAACTAGGGGGTAGGGGAGCAGTCGTCCACCTAAAATTTTGCAAAATAAATTCACTTTTAACAAGTAGAATTTTACTGCACATCTATTCAAAAAATTAAGTCGTTTGCCACTTTGCCTCCCCCCCCCCATATAATTCTGTTGGTTCTCGAGTTGCTTGAACTAACGAGTAATGAACTGATGTGAATGTTGTTATTATAGGGAAGTGGCTGAGGAGCAAGTATGTTGGTGTTTCCTTGGTTGGGAAGACTCTGGCAGTCATGGGATTCGGAAAGGTTGGTTCTGAAGTTGCACGACGTGCAAAAGGGCTTGGAATGCAGGTCATTGCACATGACCCTTATGCCCCGGCTGACAGAGCTCAAGCAGCTGGTGTAGAGTTGGTTTCATTTGATCAGGCCATCTCTACTGCTGATTTCATTTCACTCCATATGCCTCTTACACCTGCAACTAAGAAGGTGTTCAATGATGAAACATTTTCAAAGATGAAGAAAGGAGTGCGAATTGTTAACGTTGCTAGGGGTGGTGTTATTGATGAAGATGCACTTGTAAGGGCCCTCGATAGTGGAGTAGTTGCACAGGTAAGGCGCTTATTTTATTAACTTTACTGTCACTCTCGACTTCATTTACATATGCATGTCTAAAATGTTAAGGAATCTGTTGATCAATCTAATGAAAACTGAGAAAAATGTGTTAATTTGAACTGAAAAAGGCAGAGCGGACCAACATTCCATAGTCGACATATGATCGTTTACCAGATTCTGTAGAACTTATGGTTCCCTTCGTTTCCACAGGCTGCTCTTGATGTGTTCTGTGAGGAGCCTCCATCAAAAGACAGTAAATTAGTGCAGCACGAGAATGTTACTGTCACACCTCATCTTGGAGCTAGCACTAAGGAAGCTCAGGTATTGATGCCTAATCATTACTCGTTGGGGTTTTTTCTGATAATGTACAAGTAAACAGTCTACAAAAGATACTATGGTGTAAACACCCTCTGTTATCATATGAATCTAGTGGTTACGTGATAAAGCTGGTTATATCTAATACTTGCGCAATATACATTTCAGGAAGGAGTTGCTGTTGAAATAGCTGAGGCCGTCGTCGGGGCACTGAATGGTGAACTTTCCGCTACTGCAGTCAATGCGCCCATGGTTCCTCCTGAGGTAATTATTTTTTCTCTAGATGCTATTAGTACTCATAGTCGTAGTTCATTGAACACGTGCCAACTTCCAATTCTTATCCTCAGGTTTTGTCAGAGTTGGCTCCATATGTTATATTGGCCGAGAAGCTTGGCAGACTAGCAGTTCAGTTAGTTACAGGTGGTAGCGGCGTCCAATCAGTCAAGGTGGTATACAAGTCAGCCCGCGATCCAGACAGCATGGACACAAGACTTCTCCGTGCTATGATTACAAAGGGCATCATTGAACCCATATCCGACTCTATTGTCAACCTTGTCAATGCAGATTTTACAGCAAAACAGAAAGGCCTTCGCATCAGCGAGGAAAGGGTTTCAATTGATGCATCAGCTGACGCACCAATTGACTCAATCCAGGTTCAAATCAGCAACGTTAAATCAAACTTCCCCAGTGCTGTCTCAGACAATGGGAGCATTAGCATTGAAGGGAGAGTGAAATATGGTGTTCCGCATCTTACAGTTGTCGGATCATTTGGCGTGGACGTGAGCCTGGACGGTAACGTTATTTTGTGCCGCCAGGTTGATCAACCTGGCATGATCGGCCACGTTGGAAAAGTCCTCGGCGAGCAGAATGTGAATGTGAGCTTTATGAGTGTGGGTAGAGAAGTGAAGAGAACAAAAGCCATCATGGCTATTGGTGTAGATGAGGAACCAAGTCCAGAGACACTGAAAAAGATAGGTGAAATTCCTGCAATTGAAGAGTTCGTGTTCCTCAAGCTTTAAACAACAATGTCTATGAAACATTGATTAAGCTTGTCTTATTTTGAGGTCCACCATTATGCACTGAGCATAAAAAATTAAAGAAAATAATATGGAGTGGAATATTTGTGTCTGAAGAATTTTGAGAAGGGGGAATGAGTAGCTAAGTATCATTATTCCCCATTACAACTTAGGTAAAACTTTTCTTGTGGTTTATTGAGAAATGCAAGCTATTGTATGTTTTTTGTGTTGTAATATATAAAGGTATGAGTTATTATGCATAAGTAAAAAAAAATTATGCATGATACATAATTACATACTCCTTGTAACATTTGTGTTATGAATTTGTAATGAATACATTACACCATTGATTGAGTGAAATACGCAGTTCTTTGAAGTTATATTGATGCAGCATAATCATGAGTAATGTAACACATAATATGTATGCCATTATCGAATAATGGCGTACTTCTTTTATGAGTAACACGCCTAATTTTAAATGACACTCCGTTTGAATCAATTCAACGTGCAACATAGATTTTATACAGTTGAAACAACCACTACCTACGCATACAAAATCTTGAATCAAAATGCTCAATGCGTTAGTTTAAAATCTTCAACAGTAGATATCACATAGAAGGAGACATAGTATGCAGTTGACCCCTTCCGCTTCATGACGTGGCTAATCATTTACCCCTGTATTGATGAAAGAAAATAGAACGTTGGCATAAGCAATATGTGAGATATTAGAGCCATGATGCACTAGTGGGTGAATTCATATATATGGTAGAAGTATACAGAAAAGTTATTGAGATAACATACGTATTCATCATCAGCGTTATATTGTCCCCTTTGAGAAGTATCCTCCCTGTAAACAGCAGATATATATCAGATGCGTGTTAAAGAAGATTCACCAATCACAGTAGATTAACAAAAAAATGAGATTAAAGCTATTCGATTCTCACCCAACTGCTTTTTAGTATTCTTCTTTATACTCACTTCCTCAGCATCATCCAATACCAAATTCATGTACTCATCAAATCCCTGTACACCACAAGATACACGACACCAAGCAATTATATTGTTTGCAAGAAACTAACGCAGCAGAAATTAGGGAATGCAGTAATAGTTAAAAGTTAAGTCGGTTGGGGAAATTACAAAATACTAACGAGACAATAAATTATAGTTGCATATCAAGTTCGTTACATATATGATAATGTTAGAGAAAAGATTTTCGAACACTAAAGTGCAAGAGAAAGCTATGAGAACTAAGCGTTGATCTAAAGCAGGAGCACTAAGTTCAAGTATAATGCATTCAGCTCCATTACTTTTGCACAGTCGAGCAATCAGTAACTACGATGTCTACTTGGAAACGTTCCTCCATAAGACACCTTCTAAAAACTCTGAGAATAGCAGATAAAAGTCACAGAACCCTAAATCATTGACATCTACTTCATATAAGAAACAGAAAAAGAACCAACACGAGGCAAACAAATACTTGCTAATTACTTGTATATTTCTTGTACTATATATTTGAAACCAACTAAATAATCGCTCCATACTTAGAAGAAAAGTTGAAGTAACAAAATAAAAGAAAGTATTTAGTATTTGAAACAAACAGACTACAAATTAAACAATTCAAAAATTATGTTAAACTGCCAACTACTATTACAGATCAAATGATATACAACAAATGGTCTAAGGCTGGTTATGAAGTGGCAACTTACAATAATACGTCCTTCTATCCTCAAATCCTTCTGCTCAAATAGCCAAATCTGAATGCGAGCTTTCTGCAAACACGCAATTCACATTTAAGATATTGAGCACAGCTATAAATTCGATCTTTGGCTACAACTCACATTCAAGATACTAATTAAACAGCTAAAAATTCAATATTCGGATCCAATTGACATTCAAGACAGCTAAAAATTCAATCTTTTGCTCCCATTCACACTCAATAATCTAAACAGACAGCTAAAAGTTCAAGCTTAGGTAAAATTAACCTTCAAGATACTACGTAAACAGCTAAAACTTCAATCTTAGGGTCCAACTCACATTCAAAATACCAAATAAACAGCTAACGATTCAACCTTAGGCTCCAATTCGCCATCATTCAACATATTGTAAACATTTAACACGAAAACGACCACATGTAGCTACCCATTTGCTAACTCTAACTAATTCTAGCAATAAACTTATAAAAGTGATAGCAGAAAGAGAATTAAGAGAAGCTTACGCTTTGAAGAAATCTGAAAATAAGATTCTGCAAGAACAAAAAAACAAAAAAAAAATTAGTAACAACATGAAAAAACAAAATTATAAAACAAAAATAAGGGTTTGAAATTACAATGGGTTGGGTCATAATCCTCTGAACTTTGGTGCTAGCCATGTTGATAATTGATGTTCTTTCTCTCTATTTTTTCGATTCAATTGATCGTCTTAACAACAAGAACTCAAAACCCTAGACCTCAGCAAGTGATGAATAAATATGTATAACAACTCAGCTAGCCCACTATGCATATAGTTTTGCCAGGTGCAATTACTGTTTTGCCCCCAAACTGTACTTTCTCTCAAGTACACTTCGAAGATAATTCCTCCAATCCATAAATGTAAGACCATCCACAACAAGAAACACAATAAACCTCAAAAAACCCACTTTATTCAGTGCCACGTCAGCATTTAACCCACTTAAACCCCAAATAGAACTCAGTTTCCATAGCAAGGGTTTATTCAGGGTTTTATTCACTTTCTCTCCCTTCCACATCACCTCATCATATACCCCACCATATATTTACTTATCTCATTATTTATACATATGTTATCGTTAAAATTATAATTTTTATATTTATTAATTTTTTTAATATTATAGTTAATATTTAATTTATTTATAATTAATTAATTCATTACAATAAAAATTAATAATTAAATAAAATAAAAATTTAACATTTTATTAAAACAAACACACAATATTATTAATAGATCTCAAAAAAGGTGTAAAAAAACTTGTTTTTTTTTTGTGTCCAAATGAAACAAACTTGACCTCTATTTATAGATCTCGAAAAATAAAAAATTTTGATATATTTTTTATTTTTTTATTTTAATGAATTATTGCCTAAATAACACATTTAATAAATAAGGGAAACAAAAAAAAATAGTGAAAAGCACCCAATGGGGCGCTGCCACGCAACCTGCAGGGGGCTGCTTGGCAGCTCCCCATTGGCTGCTTTTTGCGCGCGGGTCCCACATGAACCCCAAATAAATCTGATTTATTCAATGAACCCCAAATAAATTGAACCCCATTTGAATCTTTGTTGTATGAGATAAACCCCACAAAACACCCACAAAAACCTCTTGCTGTGGGTGGTCTAAGTCGTTCTACAAGATTCACATGGATTAAGACGGTATTACCCTTCTATTTTTTTACTCTGACTTCAAACTTTAGCTGGTGATGGACTTTCATTGATTGTGGATATTTGATGACATACTTTACAGTCGAATATTTCACTTCATATAGGATAAAATTGTAAATGCAGAATATGCATTGAGATTGTTGTAACGACTTATATTTTGGATAAAGTAATGAGTATTTAAACGGATATAATGAATAGGAGGGATTATTATATATGGTGTGTATAACCGCTCAGATGTCTTATGGAAGAGTTTTTCACCGGTGGAATTACTATTTTCCAACTAGTTGCAATTTCCTCATTACTATACTTACCAATGGAGGAAGATAATACTCCCTTTTGCTCAAGTATCTATATCATTATCAGTTCATCAAGTCATAAACATCCTCAAATTCACAAATTACGATTGATCCATACAAAATCTAATATAATCATAGTGATCTACTTCAAACTTACAAGAATTTGTCAAAAAAGAGTTTCCATAAAGTAAAACGGTAAGATGAAAGTATCTATACTATAATGTGGGAAGCCTTTGTTTGGTGAAGCCTAGGAGATCATCTAAGCTAGCCATGTGGCATCATATATGTTTGCCACCTATCTAAGACAAACATTTAAAAAATAACTACCCTTTAATGTAACTACCCTTTAATGTTCATATATTTTAATGACAAATAGTTAATAATGAAGAGTATTTTTTCTAATTAATATGTTTAGATATACAATTTAATTTTTATTATTCTTTTATGATGTCATATTTAGGTGAATATAGCTATAAAAATTTATGAAATACTATTTGAACGAAATTGCACAGGTTGAACTGTGCAGAGATTACTAGTTAGGAAATAAATCGACAAAGTAAAACTCTAGAAGGACGAATTGCAAATTGTCGATAATTGATATTTTAGTGCAGAAATAATAAAAATAAAAGTTGTGAGGCTAAACTATCAACGCAAAAGAATAAAAGGCTTCAACACAAATTCCCAAATTCCTCAATCCAATTACCCCAAATCCCCTCCCCCCCCTCCTCCCAAAAAAAAAAATCAGAAAAACCCTAATTCCCAATCAAATGGCCGGTGCCGGAATTCACCCGTACCACCAGCAATGGCCGCAATCCGCCGCGGCTCCGCCACCTTCCGCCGTACCCCACCCGAATCCTCCCCCTCCAGACAACTCGTTCCGCCAGTTCAACGACGAGCCGCGGACGATATTCATCTCCGGATTACCAGACGATGTGAAGGAGCGCGAATTGCAGAATTTATTGAGGTGGTTACCGGGTTACGAAGCATCGCAGGTCAATTTCAAAGGCGAACATCCCATGGGCTTTGCTCTTTTTTCCTCTGCTCCCTGTGCTCTCTCCGCCAAAGACGCCCTTCAGGTAGGTCTGTTAACTAATCGAGTTTACCCGGCCAGCAAGACACCTTATCAAGTCGGGTAATTACCCCGGTAACAAATTTCTACCCTACTTAGTAACAATAATTGAATAATTATTAGGTAGCCAAAATCAGACTCGTTTGTAGTTTTATTATGAAAAGAACAAGAAAATATATTATGAACTTTTTTTAAAAGATAAACCTGATGATATGCATTTTATTTGTTAATTTTAGTAATAGTAGTACCATTAACATGCCCCAATGCCTATGAAGAGCCTCCCATCTAAGTGGATTAAGGCGGGGTGGTGGGGTCGATAGTATTCCTCAATCCGTGTGATTACAGGAAGGTTGTGTAGTAGTTGTAACACGGTTTTGCATTTTGATGGTTTGACACTTCGACCTGTTTGATTTTAATTTTAAAAACAATTTTCTTGTATATGTTGTATAATATTTAGTGGAAAACTTATCACAAGATGGTATTTTTAATGTGATATAGTAGTACCATGATAAGTCGTATTTAAATGGAAGTTATGTAGGTCTATTAAGGGAGAAGCATTTGTTACTTTTGACCACTGAAAATTAAACCGGACTATCTTTTTGGTATGAAGGGAGTATTATTAAATTACTTAACTTTTTCTAGGCCGATTTGATGCCTTGGTCAATGTTTAAAATTTTGCATTTCTTATGTATTGCTATTTTTTGCTCTGCTTAGGGTATGGTTTTTGATGCTGAATCGAAGACGGTATTGCACACAGAGATGGCAAAGAAGAATCTTTTTGTAAAAAGAGGTGACTGCAGTCTATTTTTGTGTTCGTTTACTTGTTTTTGTTGTTTATTGGGAATTCCTTAAGTATAAACTTAAAGCTGTTGTTTACTTGTTTTTGTTGTTTATTGGGAATTCGTTAAGTATAAACTTAAAGCTGTTGTCTAAGTACCTCAAGGGATGGGCAAGTAGTTGCTATTGATATGAAATGGATTCATGGTCGGCAATACATGAGTGGTGTGCGTCGAAGTCTTTCTATAGTCATTTGTTTGTACTGCTTCATAATAGTTTATCCAGTAGAGAGTGTTCAGAGTGTTGATACCTTCATGCTTACTGTGGTTTCATTTAGACAACTAACACCAGTTGGTTCCTGTTCATTGAAGCTTGATTCTAATTTGTTATCTTGTCTCTGCACTTTGAGGTCTATGATAAGTCTTATTAGAATTGACTATACTGTCTGAATTCTCATTTAATTGCTACAACTTTTACAATACAATCTTAAGTTGTTCTTCCCCTGTTGTTGAACTATTGTTGCATTGGTCCTTAAATTCTGGTGTATATTCCATTTATAGGTTATGCCACTTTTTTCAGTATGGGTTCCTAATGTATATCGATTGTCCTGTTCTCTGATTACACAGATTGTCCACATTCATCTTTCATCTTTGATGATGGTTGATTTTGTTCTTAACAGGAATAGTTGCTGATCCAAATGCCTATGATCAGAGTAAACGCATGCGCACCGGTGGTGATTATACTCACACAGGCTATTCAAGTCCATCTCCATATCACCCTCCTCCACCACCTGTATGGGGGCCTCACGGGTAGATGTCTCTCTTGAATTAGACATTCTTTAATGCTGTTTGCCACAACTTCTATTATTTGAGAGTGTGTATACCAAAACATTAATGCATGTTTTAAGCACTAACATATGCTCAAAAATATTTTCAACATTAACTTCCATGGACCTCATGTATCTTTTCTTTGGTTCCCAAATTTATCGTTTGCATTGGTAAATGGATTATACTGTTATTTAGGTACATGCCACCAGCTCCTCCGCCATATGATCCTTATGGGGGTTATGCTGTTCCTCCAGTGCCGATGCCTGCCCAATCTCCTGTGCCTGCACCAAGTAGTTATGTACCTGTTCAGGTATCCTTTATGAGCAATATAATGGGATTATTACAATTTACATCTATGATAGATTTCTGCCGTGTTCTATATAGTCCTCCAAGTTCTCTATAATTCTTGATATATTGTCATATACCTCACCCTTATGACCTTGAATTTCCTCAAAAAAACAATAAAGTGGATCTTACATTAGAGATTCCTTATCTGTCCTGGTTGGTACTTATGTTTAATAGTGAAGCAAATGAAATTTGGGATGTTCGATGCCGTTTTAAAAGTTTTTTCTAGTTCACCAGTAATATCAGCACGAGGAATGGTAGTTTCTCATTTGCTGACAGTTGAAAGAGAGTGTCTTGTCTGGTGGTGGCAAGTTACGTCTCATGATTATTTCATACTCCCTGCCCTCTTTACTAAAATTATTGAATACTTCTTGTTTACCATTTTTAACAACTCTATACTCTACTTAGTTGCAATGATTTCACATGTAAATTATTGTGATGAATTATATTAGTGTTGTGACTTGTGATATGTTTGCTTTTACTCGCCTGGGACGACATATGCTAGGGGTGTTTGCTTTCGTTGTAGTCTGATATGTTCCTGCTCTGCTGAATCTTCACTCCATTTTCTTGTAGAATACCAAAGATAACCCTCCTTGCAACACATTATTTATTGGGAACCTTGGTGAAAACATAATCGAGGAAGAACTGAGGAGTCTTTTCAGCGCGTATGGCTATTGCTTTATTTTATTTTTGGTATTAGTTAGCTTGGTGTGTGTTTCTCTGATTGTGGTTCTATGCTTCATTTTCTTACAGACAGCCAGGCTTCAAGCAAATGAAGGTTTTGAGACAAGAAAGACATACAGTTTGCTTCATTGAATTTGAAGTAGGTTACTATATTGATGATTTTTGTGAGTTTTTTTTTTTAAGTTTAAACTTCTTTTATTATATTTTTTGTGTGACCTATGCAGGATGTAAACAGTGCTTCAAATGTGCACCATAACTTTCAGGGCGCTGTCATACCTAGTTCTGGCTCTGTTGGCATGCGGATTCAATATCCTTTTCCATGCTCAACCTTTCTTCAGTAGTCTGTGATTTATCGCATCTATATGATAGTCTGGAACAGCAAATGTTGTCATAAACTCTCCATTAATAGAGGTCTGCTATCATAATAATAGATATACCTGTTTCAGATATGGACTATACTAAAAGTGACCAGTATATGTCATCCTCTTCATGATAACATGTTAGGGATAATTTGAGTAGATTTAGACCTATTCAAGGTATAAAATAAACAGGACTTGGTTAATGTAATATGTTTGAAGTAATTGAATTCTTTCTTTTTAACCTGACGTTTAAAATAAAAGAAATATTACATCCTATAAAAAATTGTTAACAGTGAATGAGTATCATCTGTGGCTGCAACTTTAGAAGTAAGATATTTGAGTTTTGCTACTCACTATGAATGTGCCATCTAGATAGGATGTAGTTGCAGATTGTTGTAAAAAGTATTCGGTATGAAGTTTCTTGGAGGAAAAGGCATCTGAATTCCAAATGGAACCAGTTTTCATACCAAAAGTGAATTAATGTTTAGGGATTTTAATATTTATATTTTATTTTAATATGGTAAAGTTACTCCTTGACCCCTTTGAACATATTCGAAGAACCCATTTGGGAGAAGAAAGGACTTCGGCCATCCGGCTGGTGTCAATGCAAATGGAGCTGCACCTCCAATGACTTATCAGTAGCTGGAAGGGGATGTTTTCTGTTCTCTATGCTCTGGGAAATTCAAAGCACTACATGATAGGATGCATACTTCAACAGTTGCATGCATCCATTTTGAAAGTCATCAGCATAGCATCTCTTCATGTTAAAGTTGTAGTGTCATGAGAATGTTATTCTCCAATATCATAATATCTGTTCTGGACATGCATTTGAGCCAGTGATGTTGCAAAATTGCCCATTAACTTATCTGCTACATATATAATGTGCATCGGTAGTTTATTGTTGCTAGTGAAGTTTGGATTTTCCACATTGTTCATGTTTTTCATTGGTTCGTACATAAAACTGACCATTTAGTATTCATGCGCATCAATGAGCACCGAATTATTTTCTTGCATTATAGTTACAATTCATTCATAGTGTCTTAAGTTCATCCATGGCATGATAGAATGACGTGTAAGAGTAGCAGGACATTTTAGACCAAAATCATTGCCGTAGGATCATCATATACTGGTACTGCAGACATTTTCCAATTTGACAATGATTCCATGACATTCAGGACATCATATAAGACATAACTGGAAGATTCCACGCATTTCAGTCACAATTATATGCTAGCTCTTGTTAGAAGATTTCTTCAGAAACTGGACCTGCTTTCTGTTTCAGGTAAATCAGCTTCACCCACCATTGGTACTTAGTTGGCAGATTTATCGAGGAAAATTGTTCGTCCTGGACATGTTTGTGTAGCTAGTCCTCGAGGACATAGGTGTAGTGGTGTACCAACAGTTCTCATCCTTGGCTCCATCCTACTAAGAACCTTCGATTGACAAGAATTGATCTGTTATATGGTACATGGTGACAGTAGGTTTACATAGAATCAGAACTGTATTGAATTGAATATTTAGATGGCAGACAAAATTTCAGAGGCTCTGATGTCGTCTAACCTGTTTCTGCATTTTGCTCAACTCTCAAGTTTAGTGGATAATGCCATATATTCAATAGTTTTTTTTTTGTCAATCGATATCATACTGAAAGTAAATCCTACACTATCGGGGAGGGGGACATCTACACTACAACGGGGCAGAGGCATCGATGACTAGTTCGAGAAGGTATTTTAAACCTTAAGACATTCCCTGTCAAAGACAAGTCTTCTATTTAGATTGTGGGCATGTTGATAAAATATTCTATTGCCAACATCCCTAAAGATCGTTTAGTTTGAATTTTATTAAAGGTTGATTTTTTTTGTAATTTTGAACCCAGATATTTGTGAATACGTTTTATAATATTAAAAAACAAACATATCCAAATAGGATATTCCGTATTTTCAACCTATTTTACTATTAAGAATATAACTTGGATGAGTTAATCGAATAGCCTAGTGGAAAAAACTCTTGCTAGTGACCAGAAGGTCTTGGGTTCGAAATTCACCTCATCGCTAATTTACAAAAGAAGAAAAAATAATTTGGATCAATTTAAAGATGTTAATAAATAGAGTTTGCTAATTTTGATAATTGAGATTTGAGAATACAAATTGGAGGTTTTTTGTATTATCAATGAATTTTTTGGTTATTTTTTATCATGAAATTTTTAATTATTTTTTATCATGAAATTTTAATTAACCAGCTTCAAATAATTATGATTTTGTATTTTCAATGTATTTTTTTTACCAACTTTTTATTTTTCTTAATTTATGTGCACATAATTTGAACCATAAGTAAACATGAATGAAGGAAGTACCAAATAAGTAGATATCGTCATAATTATGAATTTAAAATGAGTATTTAAATATGGATTTAAGAAACATATAATCCTTTTTTCCTTTCATTTCTTCAGTTTGAAGAGAACTTAGCTTGGTCGCATGTTGCAAATTGCAATAATAATTGTTTAATTTTTGAAAAAATTTCCAAAACCACTTGGTTCCCTCAAGTAAACGGCATACTTGACTCTTGCATGTGGTTCATAACTTCCTACGTGTCCTAATGGTCTTTGTAATAACCAACCAAATAAGGTTTTTGAGAAAAGATGACCAATTTACTATATCAAGACAAACACATATTGTCAAAACAAATCTCCTCCACGGAAACATATATATTTACAGTATTTATCATGTGTTCGAAGACCCCAGTTATTGTCAAAGGAGATTCCTCAATTTCTGTGAATCTTGGAATTTTGTTGTTAATGTTTTGTGTTTAATGAAGTAAAGCCATCATGGTAATCTGGTGGATAACTACACTAACTACACACTGCATCAAGTTCCCTCTTTCGGGTAGCGTAACAACTTCTAAATGAGAACTTTGAAATTATCATGCCGTAATGTGTATGAGGAGTTGTTGCCTAAGCGGCGTAGCTGGTTCAGATGCTCGGATATGGAGTATCTTAGCCTATAACAGGGAGGGTGTTTCCCGATTGACCCAAGAATGAAGTGAAAACACTATCTACAATTTCGTAATAAATAAGAGACGTATGTGGTTAGCACTTCCCTTGTAAGAATGCTGCACTTCTGATATTGGAAGCAACTGTATAGAAACTTCCTCCTCTATGGACCACTTCAACCCAATATTGGTAGAATTTTCCATGTAAAGACATCTTTACGCTGTGTGGTATACAAAGCTTCATAGTTGAAGCTATATAGTATACTGCAGCAGCTTAAGATGACCAGCAAGTCAGAAAGTTACATTCTGCTTTTGACCCCAAATCTCCATTAAAGTAGTCTTGTTAATGCTTCAACGTCCTTATCAATTCCCATCGCCTCGGGCTTTTATTTTGATTCCAGCATGCTGAATCCACGACTCTCCATTGTTTGTTTGCTTTTGTTTGTCTTCACTACCTTCTCTGCTAAGCCTTTGATAGCTCAGAATGCAACAACTCTGGACGTTAATGTTGGGATAATTCTGGATTTGGATAGCCTCCTGGGAAAGATGATGCAGAGAAGCATTTTGATGGCACTTGAAGATTTCCATGCAACTACAAATCGCACCACCAAGATTGTTCACCATATTAGGAATGCTCATAATGATACTATCCTTGCTGCATCTGCAGGTATGTCATCCAAATTCAGTTATTCATAAAGCGTAATCAAATCAGGATGAATAATTGAGGGCTGTGTGGTGTTGCTTATTTCATCTACTTGAAATAGAAATACCATCTCTATTTTATCTGAAGTAAGTAACGCCAAAAGGGAGATGCACCAATAAAGCATCCTAATTGTTAGCCTATATATCAAAATAAAGAAGTATCGACTTTAGGTCAACACTAATGTCTTTAAAAAAGCTTCCGCTTAAGCAGGGGAAGAGAGATTGCATTGTTCTGGTACCTAACTGGTACTATGGAGGCTGTTTCCATATTAGACTAAGATGAACTGCAATCTACTTCTTGACGAGTGATAAAAAGCATACTAGTGTAGTGAGCCATTTTGCGATTAGCAAGGAGCCATTATGCGATTAGCACGGATTTAGTTTCATTTGAAGTTACCTTGTATAATGAGACATTAAATACCACAGTTTTTTTGTTCTTAACCATATTCTAATATGCAGCGTTTGATTTGCTGAAGAATGAGGAGGTGCATGCAATTCTTGGACCGCAGAGATCAAACCAAGCAGATTTTGTAATTGACATGGGAAATAAAGCGGAAGTTCCTATAATCTCACCAGCAACAAACCCTGCTTTCTCACCTAAGGAATCTGAGTTCTTTATCCGAGCCGCAGTTTCTTCTTCCTGTCAGACTAGAGCAATCGCAGCCCTGTTTGAAGCTTACAATTGGAGGGAAGTTGTAATTATTTATGAGGATACTGATGAAGGTCACGGGTTTGTTCCCTATTTCATTGATGCCATGAGAAATATCAGCACTTTTGTCACTGGTAGAACTGTTCTATCTCGTTCAGTTAGTGGTGAACGAATTCGCCAAGAACTCGAACAGCTGTGGAATATGTCAACAAGGGTGTTTGTAGTGCATATTAGACCAACGCTCGCTTCTCTTTTTTTCCCAAAGGTTAAAGAGGCTGGAATGATGGGCAAAGGATATGCTTGGATAACCACAGATTTAATTACTGGTCTCTTTGGTTCAGTAGACGCCTCAGCTGTGGAGTCGATGCACGGTGTGGTAGGCCTAAAATATCATATCCAGAAAACAAGTGAGCTAACTAACTTCACAACTAAATGGAGGAGGAAGTTTCTTCAACAGAATCACGAGATGGATATAAGTCATATACCTGAACCAAATTCTTTCGTGCTATGGGCATACGATAGCACGAAAGCACTAGCAATGGAAATTGAGAAAGTCGTAAAAGCTCCTCCGCAGTTCAAGAGCATCACTAATGGAGTGATCATGACAAGCCTGGATGCTATAGGATCCTCAGACACAGGGCCTTCACTAATTAGGTCTCTGCGGAACTTCAGATTCAGGGGGTCGAGCGGAGATTTTCGGATTGTGGAAGGAGAGCTCCAACCTACTCCTTTTGAAATAGTTAATATAATTGGTAGCCATGAAAAATTTATAGGATATTGGAATGAAAAGAATGGACTTTCACGCGAACTGGAACAAATCGATGGAGCTGCCTACAATACTAGCAAGGATAATCTTAAATTTGTTTTATGGCCAGGTGAGTCCCCCGATATCCCAAAAGGTTGGGTGATTCCTGCAAGGAGTGACCAGAAGTTGAGGATTGTTGTGCCTGCTATAAATGGAATTAGTCAGTTCGTGCATGTAGATGAGGACTTTCGTACTACAGACGTTGTTCATCCAACTGGTTTCTGCATAGATGTCTTTAACGAGGTAATGAAAGCAATGCCATATGCTGTACCATATGACTACTATGCTAGCAATGCATCACTTTATG
This sequence comes from Echium plantagineum, assembly GCA_003412495.2. Taxonomy (NCBI): domain Eukaryota; kingdom Viridiplantae; phylum Streptophyta; class Magnoliopsida; order Boraginales; family Boraginaceae; genus Echium; species Echium plantagineum. Next base: position 19,677,846 of record CM016566.1, on the reverse strand, counting down.
ATGAAATTGTGGAAGAGGTCAAGAATAAGGTATGATCTGCATAATCTACGTTAGTTTTATATCACTCTTTTTCATTATCTGATGTTACTCTTTCAGCTTAGTTATAACTTTTAACATATTGTTCGTCCTGGTAATAGCAATACGATGCCGCTGTTGGTGATGTGACTATTTTGGCAAACAGGTCTGATTCAGTTGATTTCACCTTGCCTTTCATGAATTCTGGGCTCGTCTTTGTTGTCCCGATAAGCGCTGACGAGAGAATGAATCCATGGATTTTCTTGAAACCTCTTGACAAGAATCTGTGGTTCACAATTGGAGCATTTTTCGTCCTGACTGGCTTCGTCGTTTGGGTTCTTGAACACCGTGTGAATAAAGAATTCAGAGGTCCACCTCACAAGCAAGTTGGAATTATATTCTGGTTCTCTTTCTCGACCCTTGTTTTCGCCCATAGTAAGTATATAAGCATATCTTTAGTTAATTAATTGAATGTCAAGACAACCTGTTTGTCTTGCAACTAAAGCACCAATTTATGTTTTTCTTCTGTTCTTGATTTGCAGAAGAGAAGGTAATGAGTAACTTAACAAGGTTTGTGGTACTTGTGTGGATTTTTGTGGTGCTAGTATTGACATCAAGTTACCAGGCCAGCCTAACATCAATGTTGACAGTACAAAAACTTCGACCGGCAGTTACTACCATAAGTGATCTCTTAAACAAAGAAGAATGTGTCGGTTATCAGAACGGTACTTATGCCCGGGACTTCTTGATTAAAATGGGGTTTCAGTGTTTGAGGAGTTATACCACACTTGAAGATTACGACAATGCCCTTTCAAAAGGCTCAAAAAATGGAGGAGTTTCGGCAATTGCTGATGAATTACCTTATATGAGGGTCTTCCTTGGAGGAGAGTATCATGACAAATATACCATCCTCGGCCCTATTTATCAGACTGCTGGCTTTGGATTTGTAAGTTACTATTTATCTGTTTTTTCAATGCAATTCTGTTTCCTGACAGTTTTCAATAATTCCAGGTGTTCCCAAAGGGTTCTCCTCTCGTTGCTGATGTTTCAAGAGCTGTTCTAACCGTAACAGAAGGAGACAAGATGCGTAACATAACAAAAAGATGGTTTGGCGACCTTCGTTCTGAGAGCAATCAGACGATTCCTCCTTCCTCCGCTAGCCTCAAAGTGGAGAGTTTTAAGGGCCTCTTTCTTGTGGCTGGTGTGACATTAGCATTGGCTCTTATGCTATACTTCGTCATCTTCATTTATGAGAATAAAGGCATTGTTTTCTCTGATGATCCCTTATTGCAAAAGCTCTCAAAGATCGTCAAAGTCTTTAATCAGGAGAAGGAGGATCCATCCGTGGCCCGAAAACCACCCTTAGCCACAAATGAAGGGGATGCAACAACTAGAGGAAATGAACCACAAATCCATACTCAGGTGTCTGAGAATTGGCAAAGCCCTGCAGTCAGCTTCTCTGATCGCATCGATGAAGATTTCTCAACTCCTGAATCAAGATCTCCAGTTCACGCAGCCATATCAACAATACAAATGAGAAGATATTCATGATTCTTGATTTCTTTGCAAGAATTTACTATATAGGTTTGTCTTAGAAAATCCTGAGTATGTCATAGACTCATAGTATCTATTATCAGTAAAAATGTTATGCATAGTTTCTAATTATCTTACCTCAGTAGCCTATATATATGGAGAACTATGTGGTAGATGTATAGAAATCTGATCATAGTTGTAATCATAGGCAATTTGTCATTGATGTTTGTGAAGATTTGATCCTTCTTATGAAATTGTATTTGTTCATTGTCAATTCGACCGACGTTGCATTTGTTTAAATTCATGATAAATGTCATTTTATATTCGCCATTGATTTTAATATGTTCAGTGTTTGAATTTTGAAAGCGTCGTGCTACTAGGTGAAGCAGCCTAAATGCTGCACCCTAGAAAAGCGAAAGCATTAATAGCTCACCCTCTGTCCCGAGTAGCATGGGGTACGTGGAATCCCGTGTGAATCAGCAAGGGCCACCTCGAGTTTTAGACGGTTATCTAAAGGTGGATATTTCTGTAACATAATTAATAATCTGATGGTTACACCCATAGGCGGACCTAGGTAGTAACAAGGGTATTCACATGAATACTGTGAATACCCTAACAAAAATTATAAGTGTCCTAGTGGTAATAGTCTCACTTAATATGCAAAAGATGTCAAGTTCGAAACCTCTCACTACCACTTTATTTTTTCTACCCTCTGCTTGCGTGTGGCTCAAATACTTTCCTTTTTTCATTCACTGCCTTGGCTCAAATCTGGGCCAATAACCTGTTAACCACCATATGTTGTCCCCATAAAAGTTTTATTTTTAGTAGTCTATATATATTTTAATTTTCATATCTAATTAGATGAACTATTTTTCATTTATTAATTTATAATTATATTTAGTTACTTGTTCAATTAATAAGCCGTATAAGGTAGATAAATTATTTATTCTAATATTAATGTTTTAGTTATTTTATTAAATATATAATATAAAATCTATATAATTAACTTAATTAGTGGTCAATTTTTTATTACATGTATATTTTATTTTTAGGATCATAAGTATTTTAAGTCGAAAGAGAGATTTGAGGATTCAAGTGTAACTATTACTTCAAGTAATATACAATCTAAACATGCCCTTCAATCTCCGATAAAGTTGAATTAGTTTCAATTGCCATTTAATTTTATTAATATATTATTCATAACCTTCAAAAAATCGTTAAACAATTTATATATTATCGTTAACTATATTTTTTATATTTGAATGATGAAATCAGGGACGGAATGAGGATGGAAGCTAGGGGGGGCAAAATAAATTAGAAATAGTTAAAGTATCACAAAAAATATAAAAATGAACCCATGACTTTTACCCTTTAAAAGAAGAATCTAACCAATTAAACTACAGTTTCGCTTAGTTTAGTCGTCATTTTTATCATATATATATATCACAAAAATTCAAAAAGTCGTTTAAAGGATAAAACGATACCGAAAAATCTAGGAGGCTCCGGCCCCCCTGCCCCCCTAGGTCCGTCCTTGAATGAAATGAATACCCCATCAAAAAATCCTGGGTCCGCCCCTGGTTACTTACACCAAACCTCACCCCACGCCAACTACAATGCATGGTTGACTCTTTCCCATGAGGTTTCAGTCATTCCAATGGTCAATTCAATATCCAAGCAAACTAGAAGGTTTGGCTAAAGACGAAAACGAAGACCGACTTACTATATAAAGACAAACATATTCTTAAAAAATAAACTTGGTAGAATATGTTTTTGAGTAAGGTTGTAATACTTACATTCTTACAACCACTCATCAGTTGAGTGTTCAAACAAGAGTCTATCTTTTACACTATTGTACACAAACCTTCAAACTTGGAAGCAATTTTAAAATTGACCAAGTCAAGTGTATATATATGCTTGTTGATGATCCAACAGTAATATCAAGTATCCCCCCCCCCCCATGATGCTGCATCCAAGAGACTTCATCTCTTGTTTGCTTTTTCTTGTCTTCACTAGCTTTTCGAAGCCTTTGGTTGCTGAGAATGCAACAGCTCTGGATGTTCCTGTTGGAATAATTCTTGATTTGGAAAGCTCTCTTGGAAAGATGATGCAGACAAGCATTTTGGTGGCACTTGAGCATTTCTATGCTACTAAAAATTACACTACCAAGATTGTTCCTCATATTAGGAATGCTCATAATGACACTGTCCTTGCAGCATCTGCAGGTATGTCATCTAGTTATAATCGAAATGGATAGTTACACTAGCTATGCTTCTTATATATTGTGAACTAGTGGTTACGCTTCGTTTTTGGGTCAATTCGGAAAAAACCTCCATGTTATTTTAGGTGTATAGGTGCTATTACTTCCCTAAGGCGGGAGCCTCTTCAAAGGGACATGTTAATAATGTTAATGTTGGTGTTAACGTAAAAATCAACTTAGGAACTTCTGAGGTTATTCGATGTTGCTTATTCATATACTTGAAGATCAAAGCCATTTCTTTTAATCTAAATTAAGTAGGGGGAATGAGCAATGCCAAAAAAGCAACACCAACATCATGTCTTAATATTTCTGAAGAGGCTCTCGCATGAACGGGACAACACAACCCATCATTCTCTACTACTACACAGTAGACAAGAAGCGTAGATAGTGTAGTGAGCTATTTCACGAGTGGCACGAGTTCAGTTTCATTTGTAGTAACCCTGCATAGTGAGGCATTGATTACACGGACTTTATCTTGTAAATGATGGTGTTCTGATATGCAGCATTCGATTTGCTGAAGAATGTAAAAGTGCATGCAATTCTAGGCCCCCAGAAATCCAACCAAGCAGATTTTGTAATTGAGATGGGGAATAAAGCAAAAGTTCCTATAATCTCTCCAGCAACCAACCCTGCTTTCTCACCTAAGGAATCTGAGTTCTTTATCCGAGCCGCGATTTCTTCTTCCTTTCAGACTAGAGCAATTGCAGCCCTGTTTGAAGCTTACAATTGGAGGGAAGTTGTCATTATCTATGAGGATACCGATGCTGGTAATGGATTTATTCCCTATTTCATTGATTCCATGAGAGATATCAATACATTTGTCACTAGTAGAACTGTTGTTTCTCCTTCATTTAGTGGTGAGGAAATTCACCAACAACTCGAACAACTGAGGAATATGTCAACAAGGGTGTTTGTAGTGCATATGGGGCAATCGCTTGGTGCTCGCTTTTTCACCAAGGTTAAAGAAGCTGGAATGATGAGCAAAGGATATGCTTGGATTACCACAGATTTGCTCACTTGTCTTTTTGGTTCACTAGACATCTCATCCATGGAGTCGATGCACGGTGTGGTAGGCCTGAAACCCTATATCCAGATAACAAGTGAGTTAAGGAACTTCACTACTAAATGGAGAAGGAAATTCCATCAAGAGAATCCATATATGGACATTATTCAACCAAATGCTTTCGTGCTATGGGCATATGATAGCACGAAAGCACTAGCAATGGAAATCGAGAAACTTGTAAAAGCTCCTCCTCGGTTCAAGAGCCCAGCCAATGGTGTGATCTTGACAAGCTTGGATGCTATAGGAACCTCAGACGTGGGAACGTCACTTATTAAGTCTCTGCGAAACTTCACATTCACAGGGCTAAGTGGACACTTTAGGATTGTGGAAGGGGAGCTCCAACCGCCTCCTTTTGAAATAGTTAATATAATTGGTAGCTCGGAAAAAGTTATAGGATATTGGAGTGAAAACAAGGGACTTTCACGCAAACTGGAACAAACCAGTGAAGTTGCCTACGAAACGAGCAACGGTAATCTTAAATTTGTTTTATGGCCAGGTGAGTCTCCCGATGTCCCAAAAGGTTGGGAGGTTCCTGCAAGGAGTGATCAGAGGTTGAGGATTGTTGTGCCTGCAAAGTCTGGGTTCAGTGAGTTTGTTCATGTAGCAGAGGATCAACCTACTACAGAACGTGTAAATCCAGAAGGTTTCTGTATAGACGTCTTCAAGGAGGTCATGAATTCAATACCATATGATGTACCATACGATTTCTATGCGCACGATGCACCGATATATGATGACATTGTGACAAAAGTCAAGAATAAGGTATTATCTGTATAATCTACATAGACCTTAATTTTTTTTAATACTCTTTTGCATTATCCAGTGTTTGTCTTTTACCTAAGATGTTAATCTGACGTATGTTCATCCTGGTAATAGGAATTTGATGCTGCCGTTGGTGATGTAACTATTTTGGCAAGAAGGTCTGATTTTGTTGATTTCACTTTGCCTTTCACGGAATCTGGACTCGCGTTCGTTGTTCCAATAAAGGCTGATGAGAGAAAGAATCCATGGATTTTTTTGAAACCTCTTACCAAGAATCTGTGGTTAACAATTGGAGCATTTTGTGTTCTTACTGGCTTCATCGTTTGGGTTCTTGAGCATCGTGTGAACAAAGATTTTAGAGGTCCACCTCACAAGCAAGTTGGAGTCATATTCTGGTTCTCTTTCTCGACCCTTGTTTTCGCCCATAGTAAGTATATTAGCATTTCTGAAGTCAGTTATTGAAACTTGCACAAACTGTTAGTCTTGAAAATAATGCACCAATCTTGTGTTCTTGATTTGCAGAAGAGAAGATAATGAGCAACTTAACAAGATTTGTGGTTATTGTGTGGTTTTTTGTGGTGTTAGTATTGATATCTAGTTACCAGGCGAGCTTAACATCCATGTTGACAGTAGAAAAACTTCAACCTACAGTCACTACCATTAGTGATCTCTTGAAGGATGGAGAATATATCGGTTATCAGGACGGTTCCTATGTCCCAAACTTCTTGAGAGGGATGGGGTTTAAGTGTTTCAGAAATTATACCACAGTTGAAGAATACGACGAAGCCTTTTCTAAAGGATCAAAAAAAGGAGGAGTTTCGGCAATTGCTGATGAATTACCTTACATAAGGGTCTTCCTTGGAGGAAAGTATCGCGATAAATATACCATCATCGACCCTATTTACCAGACTGCTGGCTTTGGATTTGTAAGTTACCATATTGCTTGGCTCTGACTTTTTGTACACATTCCTATATCCTCACAACTTTGAATCATTTCAGGTGTTCCCAAAGGGTTCTCCCCTCGTCTCTGACATTTCAAGAGCGGTGTTAAAAGTAACAGAAGGAACAGCGATGAGAAACATAACAAGAAAATGGTTTGGCGACCAAACAGATCGTGTAGAGAGTAATGGGACTACTGCTGCCTCTGGTAGTCTCACACTGGAGAGTTTCACTGGTCTATTTCTCGTGGCTGCTGTAACATTTGCATTAGCTCTTATGATATACTTTGTAATATTCATTCACGAGAATAGAGGCATTGTTACGTCTGATGATCCCTTCTTGCAAAAGCTCTCGAAGATTGTCAAAGCCTTCAATCAAGAGAAGGAAGATGCATCCGTGGCACGAAAACCACCCTTGGACACAAATGAAGGGAATGTAACAAATGAAGGAAATGGACCACATATCCATACTCAGGTTTCTCAGGTTTGGCAAAGCCCTGTAGCCAGCTTCTCTGACCACATCGACGAAGATTTCTCGACTCCTGAAACAGGATCTCCAGCCCATTATGCCATACCGGCAGCAGAAAGGAGAGCATCCATATGATTCTTGAGTTGTATGAAAGAATCTGATTAGTCTAATCTTAGTCAATCATGTAAATCTATTCATCACTAATGTAATTTTATGTTAATGAGTACGTTTATACGCCTTTAACTTAGCTTTATCTACTTCTATTTCATTAAAACGTAAATTTATAAAGTGCAAACTGCAAAAAAATCCCCCTCCTCACCCACTCCTTTTTATTTATTAACTTATAGATTAGCGGTTAGAGTATGAATACAATAATATTTTAAATAAGAAAATATAGAATCTTTTAATGGATAGACAATTAGAGTATGTGCTACATATGTATGTCTCCAACAAAAACAATGGTATCCAAATTAAAACCACGTAGTTGAAAACTTGAATCAAATGTCACTAGACTATTAAATCATCGACCCTTCTTTCCCCTCTTAAAATCGAAAGACAAAGAAAGTGGTGGCCAAAGTATACTCAACACCTATTTATAAAGTGTGAAATCTTCACACTAACAATCCGCATCCCTGTCCAAAAGTATACGAAGGAGGTAAATGAAACCAAATGGTAGGGAGTAAAAACATACACATAAATAATGTATGTCATCCTCTAACTATAAGTTTCATTATCTTGTTTATAGATGTCATCATTAATGTAACCATATCATGTTCATGACTTTTCTAAATCTCAACCACTTTAATTTCCTGTATATAAGTCATACATACAATTAGCACTTAACAATATAGTGCAATTGCATACCTATTCTATATCTTATTACTGTTGTATGTATTAAGACAACATGTGGAGGTTGAAGATAGCAGAAGGGGAAAACAAACCTTATTTACATAGCACCAATAATTTCATAGGCAGACAAACATGGGAGTTTGATCCTGATGCAGGAACACCTCAAGAACAAGCCGAGGTCGAAGAGGCTCGTTTGTATTATTGGAATAATCGATATCGAGTCAGGCCTAGCAGCGATCTACTGTGGCGCATGCAGGTATAATAAAAATTTATAGTATATTTATGAATTCTCAGATGCCCAAATACAGGGCTACACTATGCACATATCAAAACAGTGTTTTTTTATGGATGAATTTATTATTTTATCTCTATGTAAAGTCCCTCAATCACTACACTTACAAATAGGGGACATAATTATAATTTGACAATTAAAATTCATTGTTTGGCTGTGCGTATAAGAGATCAATAAAAATTGGAAGGAATACAAACATATTTCTCTAATAATAATTATATTACACGTGAGAGAAAGTATTGAGATATACTTCCCAGTTTCCACATGAAAAAATGAAAAAGACATAACTTTAATTGGAGGAAGTAACAATTTATAAAATATACTCCCTCCGTCCCTAAAAGATTGTCACATTTTGACTTTTGTGGTCAATTACAATAAAATTTGATCATGAATTCTCATTAAACGATAAGAAATAATATAGTCTTGTGGGACCTCGTTAGATTCGTCTCAATATATATTTTTAAAATATCAACTTATTATAATTTTTTCGCATGTAGAATAAGAGATATTTATGTTTTAAATCGTGTTTTATTGACCAACAAAAGTCAAATGTGACAATCATTTAGGGATGGAGGTAGTATTATTGAACGAGGCATACTAGATATATTTATTTGTAAGTTAAAAAAAAAATGCAAATTCTATAAATAAAATATTTTGACCAAATGTTACAGTTCGATCATTAAATGACTTCTAGATTAAGCCGGGTCCACCATTAAATGACTTCTAGATCAAGTCAAATTTCAAATTGGTGCGTATACGATTCTGGGCACTTTTACGGTTGTCGGTTAGGGCCGGGAAGCGGGTATATAAGAGATTGTTAAGATTAAAAATATTCATCACTAATTTATGCAATATTTTAATTTATCTTGTCCCTTCATTAGTTAAAGTCTGGCTCATGATACCATAATAAGAGTTTATGGAGTTCCACTCTAAAATTAATTGGCAATAGAGGGAGTACCAAAATCTTATATATCGATTCGAAAGACACGGATTTTCAATATGGAGATGCATCTTAACAGATCCTTTTCATTCTACTATCGACTAATTTTGACCACAACTCACCATACTGAAGTTTCTCCGGGAGAAGAAATTCAAACAAACAATACCACAAGTAAAAGTAGAAGAAGGAGAGGATATAACTAAGGAGAAGGCCACGTCATCATTGAGGAGGGCAGTTTACTCTTTAGCAGCATTGCAAGCTAGCGATGGACATTGGCCTGTTGAAAATTCTGGCTGCTTATTTTTCCTTCCTCCATTGGTACTTTTTCAACTCTCACTCTTTCTTAATAATCAACAAATATTACATGTTGTACAAATTAATATCGTCGAAAATAATATTTTATTTATTCGATGTTCATTCAAAGATTTGTTAATATACTAAAATATAATGCAACTCATTAATTAACCTTCTGTCAAATATATGACACACATCACACACTTATATAGTTATATAATGACTTTAAAAAAGATATCCATGACAATTGACAAAGAGTCAAAAGCGTGAAACAAAATCAAATTTACCTAAAAAAAGGTATAAATGGGTATTGTTTTTCAACTTGCACAAATATCAAATGTGGATTGATTACAAAAAAAAATCACGAGGCTTCAAAGATAATTTATAATATCTCCATTCCCATATTATATACAGAGGATAAGGTAATTAAAACGGTGGATTAATTACAAAAAATTAGTTAGTTGATAACTTATGAGAAAAAATAATTAAAAAATCTATTGAATATATAGAAGTATAACTTCTTATACTAGAATGATAAATATTTTTTAACAAGAAATTTGTAATAGTAAAGTGAAAACAAAACCAAAATAAAAATAAAGGGAATTAGGTTAAAAAAATTAGGGGGCTAAAATTTTTTAAAAAATAGTTTAAACCTTAATGCTTAAGATCATTCTTCTCAGGATAAAATGATCCAAGTGTGATCATAAAAGCACTGAAAGCCTCACTCATAAAAGCTGTATTATCACCAATTCACCATAAACCAAATATCAAGAGACTCAAACACCAAACCATTAAAAATGTTTTTCTTTTTCCTATCTTGGAAAGGTGGAGGAAGACACCTTGTATAGTAGATTCATGGATGATGAAAAGTTTGTAACTTCCAAATATCATCATGACTAACTTAGTAGTATTGTACAATAATGATATTTAACTCTTGGAAAGTTACAATATAAACAATTGAATGCTTCAAAAAAATAATTGTATTATGACAATAATAAAATTTCACCTAGCTACAAAGTTGTGTAAATCGATCCTCTCATCACAATCGACATTCGAAAAAATTAGGTCGTGCATTCGTCATATCCAGTCTTCAAATTCTGGAATTAACACATACCAATACATTAGACAACCACTCACGATGCCAACTTTGCGTTCAATATAAAATCATATTACGACGATTTTCCAACAATGTATATATACACTTTCATTATTATTTGCAGGTCATAGGTCTGTATGTCACAGGGCACCTTCAAACTGTTTTTTCAGTAGAACATCGTAAGGAAATCCTCCGCTACATGTATTGCCATCAGGTAACTTACACTTACAGGCTTCAAATTCATATGTTCCATTGAATTCTGCCTATAAAAATGAACAATTTGTGCATTGATACATAGAATGAGGATGGTGGTTGGGGACTGCACACAGAGAGTCATAGCATAATGTTCAGCACTGCTTTGAATTACATATGTATGCGCCTACTCGGGGAAGGGCCTGATGGAGGCGTAAACAACGCCTGTTCTAGAGCTCGCAAATGGATACTTGATCATGGTAGTGTTACAGCTATACCTTCGTGGGGAAAGACATATCTTTCTGTAAGATCCTTTTTATGTCATAATGTTGTTTAAATGTAGACGAGTCTGATGTTAAACTAAAGTGTGCAATGCTTCATTATTTTCGTGATTCTTATTTACATGATTTTCTCTGTTTGTCAAGATCCTCGGAGTATATGACTGGTCGGGAAGCATTCCGATGCCTCCTGAGTTTTGGATCCTTCCTTCTTTTTTCCCATTGAATCCAGGTTCTTAAATAATTTTCTCCGTTCTCATTAATCATTACTTACTTTAATTTGAGCCCATTGTGTCCCTATAACAACATTGTTCGAAGATGAACAGAGGAAGTAATTTAATACATCCTAAGTGCCCTCAACTCGCTTTGTACGGACAAAAACAGTAAATGCTCATATCCGTGCCTCTTTGTACAGGAAAGATGTGGTGTTATTGTCGAATGATATACATGCCTATGTGTTATTTGTACGGGAAGAAATTTGTTGGTCCAGTCACTCCTTTTATTCTGCAGTTAAGAGATGAGTTATACTCTGAACCATATAATGATGTCAATTGGAGGAAAGTGCGACATTTGTGTGCTAAGGTATATATCTTCATGTGCATAGATTTGTATCCTCCAGTCATTCATGCATTTGTATAAATAGAAGAGTAATTAACCCATCGAGAGGCTCATAAATGTACTTGTGTTCATGCAGGAGGACCTCTACTGTCCTCGTCCTCTGGTTCAACATTTATTATGGGATAGCCTCGACTTACTTACCGAGCCATTTTTGACTCGTTGGCCTCTAAACAAGCTGAGGGAGAAAGCTTTGCGGACTATTATGAAACATATACACTATGAAGATGAGAACAGTCGATATATCACCATCGGATGTCTGCATAAGGTATATATAAAAATGTTGGCCATAGCTTTGTCCAACATTCAAGTGTCAAGTACAGGAGATCATAACCTCCAACCTAATAAGCAGTTAATACGACCTCACGCGCGAATGAAAATCTAGAAATCCTAATACCGTTGGTGGTGCCATCTAGGGGATCCCCTTAATGGAACCCCCAAAGCACATGAACCCTCCCACCGAGATAGTCAGGCTAGCGTCGAGATAAGTTTCCCTCCATTTAGAAAATACCTTATGCAGCCTCAAGGAGGAACGCTGAAGCTAGAATCTAGACACTAAGTCCAAATGTCGAATAAGTGGCCTATTATGTTCTGATAATCAAATTTATATATAAATTGGTTATTAGGTACTGTGTATGCTTGCATGTTGGGTGGAGGAGCCAAATGGAGATTATTTCAAGAAACATCTTGCAAGAATTCCTGATTATATGTGGGTTGCAGAAGACGGTATGAAGATGCAGGTTGGTGGAAAAGATCAATTGATTAACTTCTTTTGATGTTTCATCAGATAACTAAATTGAATGTTTTTGGCAGATTTAAGTAAATAGATCTTTCTAATTTGCTTGATTATTTCCATTGGAATTCAGACTTTTGGTTGTCAATTATGGGATACTGCATTCGCAGTTCAAGCTTTGTTAGCTGCTGATCTTACAGAAGAAATAAGATTTGTTCTTAGAAATGGACATGATTTCATAAAAAGCTCTCAGGTTCGATCGTTGGACTTCACTGCTAGTCTATTTCTTGTTGCTTGTTACATTAGTTTGAAAATTCTTGGAGTATATAAATGTAAGCTTATCATTCAAAACCAAATAATAGGTTTTAGACAATCCGTCCGGCGACTTTAAAAGCATGTACCGTCATATTTCTAAAGGGTCGTGGACCTTTTCCGATCAAGATCATGGATGGCAAGTTTCAGATTGTACTGCTGAAGGATTAAAGGTGATAGTTAGGCCTCATTATGAAGTTTGCCTTTCCCATTTGTATTTAGAAGTTCTTTTAACAGGCCTACTTTCTTATTCCTCAGTGTTGCTTGCTTCTCTCAGTGATGCCACCAGAGATAGTAGGCGAGAAGCTAGAAACTCAAAGGTTATATGATGCTGTCAATATATTGCTCTCCTTGCAGGTAACACAAATGTGATTGCCTGCATTAAATGTCAATTCAACTTAAATTGACAATATTTCGCTATACAAACATTATGACACTTGTATGTAAGGTCATTATAAAACTCCATGTCAAACAATTTAATATAATGTTAAATTGTTCAAAGTAGAGATGATGGACAAATGATAATTGTATAATGCATGTGTAAATATCTCAGAGCGAAAATGGTGGTTCAGCAGCCTGGGAACCTGCAGGGGCACCAAAATGGTTGGAGGTACATTTTTCATTTGTCTTGTTTGAAAAACTGAAAAATTTATTGTCCTACATATGTAAACCATCGTTTCTTTTTTAGTGAATAGAAACTGAATTGTTTCTTTTTGTCCATCTGTAGTTGCTTAATCCTACAGAACTGTTCGCTGATGTCGTAATTGAGCATGAGTAAGATTCTGAGTGTCTTATCTCTTTCTAAGAATTGTTAATGATTAAGTTAGGTACTATTTGGTCGGTCCCAAATTAATAATACCCTGGATCCAGGTATGTCGAATGCACTGCATCATCGATTCAAGCATTAGTAGTATTCAAGATGTTGTATCCACAACACAGGGGAAATGAGATCGAAAACTTCATAAGAAAATCTCTCAAATACCTCGAAGACATGCAAATGCCTGATGGTTCATGGTACATACTTTACCTAATATGTAACGGAGGGACTACTTTGACCTCTACGTGGCAACTAAGTAACAAACATCTTTTTGTAGGTATGGCCGTTGGGGTGTTTGCTTCACTTATGGTACCTGGTTTGCACTTGGAGGTCTTGTAGCAGGGGGAAGGACCTTCAACAATTGTCAATCCATCCGTAAAGCTGTAGGTTTCTTGTTAAGTGCTCAAAATGAGGATGGCGGATGGGGAGAAAGCTACCTCTCTTCCCTCGAAAAGGTATCTTTGCCTTAGTTGATACTCCTAAGTCTTAACCATGTATACTCATGTTATCAGATTTTTGTGCTTTAACAGTCTCTTGGTGAGAATTCTGACCTTTTTCTGTTTCTTTGGTGAATAATCGTACTTTTTTATTCGAATTCACAACTCAAAATGGCTCATCAAGCTACCCACACACCTTTTTAACTGAAATTAGAATATGATACTTGTTTCTGGCATAGAAATACATACCACTGGAAGGAAATCGTTCAAACTTGGTACATACTGCTTGGGCTATGATGGGTCTCATCCATTCTGGGCAGGTAAATGTGACGCATATGATCTTGGTTGCTGCATTGTTTGTCTCACTTTTCGTCTCCTTTGAATAGGCCGATAGAGATCCTAGTCCCTTGCATCGAGCAGCGAAGCTATTGATCAATTCCCAGTTGGAAGGTGGAGATTTTCCTCAAGAGGTGATTTTACTTAACGGATTTATTCAGCCTCTGCTAGCAAAAGTTCAATTATATATTATACACCAGTGGTTGGATATTTTGTACAACTAGTTTAAAACATCATATACTTTCATGTACGTTCAGGAAACTCTTGGACTTTTCAAGGAGAATGGTATGGTGCATTATGCAGCATATAGGAATATATTCCCGCTTTGGGCGTTAGCAGAGTTTCGCAAGCGAGTTAAGTTGCCATCGACGAGTATCTAGTTTCACTGAGAAGAAAATGCAGCTTCGTTCTTTATGCGAAAGGTGCCTAACGTCGACTGCGAACGTCATGAATACTGTGTATTCTAGTTGTGATACACTAGTGTTTCAGGGGGAAAATGGAACAAAATGATGTAATCAAACTCTTATTTTATTGCACAAATTTGATAACATTGTGTGTGGCAATTGTAATAATGGCTGATCTTCTGCAATGTGATTGATGATGAGTCACAAAGCATAAAATGGTTGATCTTCTGCAGTTTGATTTGCTTCATTTATAGATGAACAATGAAGGCAGATTGGGGTTGAAATAATTGGCCAAATTAATGGTACGTTTGGATTGGAGTAAATTTAGTGGAGGGTAAACAATGAAAATTAACCTAGGTTACGAGAATGTAGGCGAAACTATTGTAGTTTATGTTTGAATATTATTACCTTCATTTGAGGAAATAATATAATGGGCAAATGGCACTGGACATGAGTACATCACTAATGTTTGATTTATTGACCACATTTACCCCTGACATTCAATTTCATGCCAAAAATATCACTCATGTCCTAATACCACTAATATTTAGATGCTAACTAGGGAGTTATGAGCATATGCTCACATAGGGTCAATATAGTAAAAACAACCCACACACAAAAATCTCATACCTTTTCCATGCGCCCCATTCATCATTAAAACCCAGCCCCACTACCCATTAACTGCTAATTGTTACTAAAATCCCTATAATAATTCCAAAGCTTCTTCCAAATCCCACAAAAAATGCTGATTTGTTATTTAAAATTCGAAAAAGTTGTTCCACAAATCATCAAAAATCTAGAAACCTCCTGAAAATCCCATAAAGATGCATCCATAATCATCCCAAATATGAAAGTCCTTCCACATATCATCGAAATTTTTTAAACAATTTCGGAATCCCACAAAATCCTTTCAATCCGGAGAATGAAAATCGTACGACAATGTCAACTTCAACATCTTCGTCTCCATCTGCTTCATCATATTGTATTGTCTTGTTTGTTAACTTGATTTAATTTGATAATACACTGTTGTGGGTTATATATTGTGTTTCATTCTTGTGTAAATCTCGAATTCAAAGGCTTCTTTGTGGGGTTTATATCGTGTTTCATTCATGTTAACACACAATAATATTTGAAATTATAGAGGTTTTAATAGCAATTTTGATTTTAGTAGAAGTCTGGTATTTTGTACAAATTTTATAATTGAAATTTCTAGTGAGAGATTTATCAGGCTGCTATTTTGCTAAGATTGTGTAGATTTTAGTAGGACTTTTGTTAGTGGGTGTTGTGAAAATTCAATTTTATGTTGTTTGGAAGTTAAAATTCCATTGTTACTTGAAGGTATAATTTATTATGTTAATAATCCCAGAGTGAACAACATTCAAGGATAAAGCTTTACAACATTTTACTAAAATGATTTATTGTTGTTTCACAGCTTTTACAACATTCACATTGGGAGGAATAAAACATACAAGTTCATATCCAGTAAGTAATGTACATCTGGGATAATATGCCCCTGGTTATATCCCAATGGAAATGACATTGAGGTATATACATCAAACCGGAATACTTAAAATATTACGACCGCCTAACATTATAAATTACTTCAATGTATTCAAACAATTGCATGACCAGTTAAGAACACAGATCAATAGTCACTTAAAGTTCAATTCATTGGCACATTGTATCTCAACCATGAAAACATGTTGGATATGGTATATGCAATGACACAACAGTTAATGGTATATAATGATGAATTTTTTATCCCGCGCGGTTAACTATGGATATGTATAAAGATCACTTATTCATATCCCATTGAGAATATGACATTCTATGCTCAAAAATTAGAAGTTAAATGTTCCAAGGCATCATATGTCTCTACCACAAAACTCATATTTTCACTAACGTTACAATTTTAAATGTGCGATAGAGAAAAGATAAATACAACATTGAACTGACGCGTTACATAACTTGATATCCCACATGACTAGTCGATCAGGTATAATATTTACTTATGCATATCCCATTGAGAATGGACCATTAGGTATATATATACATCAGAGCACTATATTTCACAGTCTTCAAGCAAACCAAAACCAATACAAAAACCGAAAATATGTGCAGAACTGATTAAACAAATTTTTGTAACTGAATCCGTTTTTTTAGGGCGCGTGTGTCCCAAAGGCGAGTCCACAACTAATTAAACAAAAAAAAAATTCTCATCCTGCCCTTCCCCATTTTTAACCGCAGGATGAAAGTGAACCAACTTAATGACCATCCAATGGTCTATATTAGAAGTTAGCATATGCTAACGCTAACTAAGTAAGCATGTAAGATTTTCACACTACAAATTATAAGTTAATAAACCAGCCGAACTTCAACATAAATAATCTCTTAATTGCATGCATGTTTGGCAAGTGGTGAATTGTACATTAATTACAACTTGTCGGTGGATGATATAATTTACATCAATTTTAACTGTTGAAAACACAAAAACATGGAGCATTATATATATAAATATAAAGTATAAACAGCCAAAAAAAAGTTGAAACTTTGTTAGTTCATAGTGAATTAGGGAATCTGCATGCATGCATGCCACGTCAATAAACTCACAAAATAAATAAACACATCACTTTATTATGGCGCATGCAGGTATAGTAGTTGCTAGTTTAGTTCTAATATCATCCAGTTTCGGTTTTATCCCACATTCCCACTATACTACATAAAAGTACCTAGCTCGCACTTTACCTAGTATATTTTATAGTCATATATTTAGGTAGCGCTTTATATTTACAAAACGTTTTATAAAGCGCTATGCTAGATAGCAGTCTGCCAATTAATGAAATTTATTTAAATTATATAGCCCATAAGCCCATTTATAAGTGCTATCTATATAATATAGACTATATTAATATAACTCATAATATTGAAGTTCCTCCGAGAGAAGAAATTCAGACAAACAATAGCAGAAGTTAGAATAAATTAAAAGAAGGAGAAGATATATATAACTGAAGAGAAGGCCACGTCATCACTGAGGAGGGCAGTTAATTTCTTCACTGCATTGCAAGCTAGCGATGGACATTGGCCTTCTGAAAATTCTGGCCCCTTATTTTCACTTCCTCCTTTGGTACTATATAATCTCTTCTTTCTTTATTATTCGGTTTCTCTGTTTTTTAAATATTATTTAATTCATTTGTTAATTGTCAAAAATAATAATTTTGATATATATTGATTGAAACACATCATTTATACAAACTAGAATTATAATTTTAATTTTAAATTAATCAAAAAGGCTTTTGTTAATCTAGTCACATGAACTTAGCTTCAATAATAATCTCTAGTCATATGAACTACTCCCTCCGTTTTTTTATATGGTGTTTTAGAAGTTTAATTTTATTTTTTTATATGACATCTTACAATTTTGATGTATTTTTTGCTTCTTTTTTTTTTCATTGAAATAATCAATTATCCAATAGTATAGTGACAATCAATTGACATTTTACATTTTCAATGTAGTTTTGATAACTTCTAATTTTTCTTAATCTATGTGAAAATGTCTATATAGTCATATAAAAAAATGGAGGAAGTTATTTAACATTTCAAATAGACCTCAAGAGTGTATTTTATCTTTTTTGGCACCTGAACTGTTAAAAAAAAAAATTATTTTTGACACCTCCAATTCACTTTAACTTGTATATCTAAGGACAAAATAAGAATTGTATGTATATGAAGCATTGTTTAAATATAAAACACTTGACTGAATCAATTTTTAATACGAGTAACTAATTTCATTAATAAAATAAAAACACTATCTTCAACCTAACACCTACGTCGTTGTTCCACACCGACTAAAGTAATTGAAGACAAGACACCAACGCTATCACCAAAAGTAAAATTCATTCTGCTCATACTTTGTAAATGGTCCCTTCTCAATCAGTCAGGATATCAAAGGTCTAGATAATGTACGGTAATAATGGGTGATTGTAGAAGTGCTGGTGGCTGGTGGGGTGGGGTTGGATGAAATTTAATGTTGAAGATGATGGTTTTTCTTCATTTAATTAATGAAAATGATTATTAAAAATTGACCAAATAATTAAGCGTTTGTTACTCAAAATATGACTTATAAAGTGTATATATAAAAATTTATGTTTTTCCCTTTAGAATATATGTTGAATTGCAGTTGATGTGCCAAAAATATTTCAAAAGTTTAGGTGCCAAAATACATCCAGATAATTATTTAAAATGATTATCGAAGTTGAGGTGATTAAATAAAAAAATATCATTTAAATATTATGTTTGGTATATACAATTTTTAAATATTTTCCAATATCTATATAGGACTCCCTCCACGGCTCCACTTCATAAATATTTGAGCTTTAACTTTTAAGAAATGAAAAGACAATTAGCAAAAGTCAATGTAGCTCCCAAATTGCATATATAAATTGTTTAAATGTGATCGAACATGAATATTTTTGTGGGATGGAAAAAGTATTTGAGTTCAAAATTAAAAAAATAACCATTGTTTAATGATGGAGGACTAGTAGCTATAATTATCCTTAACTTTTAAATTAATAATTAGATTATAATCGAAGTTTAATTTCGCCTTAATCAACATAGTAAGACACACAAATATTATATATGCAGGTCATGTGTCTATATATCACAGGCTACCTTGAGACCATATTTCTAGACGAACATCGTAAGGAAATCCTACGGTACATATACTGTCATCAGGTAATTTGAACACCTAACGGAAGAGGGCGAATTCGGTTTAAGGATATTGTGTTTATCACAAGATTTGGTTTAGATTTTATTTTAGTTCATTTGTATTGTTTTGTTTATTTAATTTTATTTGTAAAATTATCTGTTACTCCTGTATTTTTAGTGTAACTACATGGGTTAGTATCGAGAGTGAGTTGCTGAGTTATGCATATAAGTGACTTATACTAGGAAAATTGATCTAGCAGAACAATTGTGAAAAATGATCAAACAGATTAAATGGAGGTTAAGAATTAATTGTAGTAATGAAAAATGATCAAAAGCATATAAAATTGTTGTATATAGTAAGTTATGATAGATAATAGTGACTACTAATATTTGTGAATTGAGACACAGAACGAGGATGGTGGTTGGGGACTGCACATAGAGGGTCATAGTATAATGTTCTGCACTGCTTTGAATTACATATGTATGCGCTTACTCGGTGAGGGGCCTGATGGAGGTCTAAACAACGCCTGTTCTAGAGCTCGTAAATGGATACTCGATCATGGCAGTGTTACAATGATACCTTCCTGGGGAAAGACGTGGCTTTCTGTAAGATCCCTTGCTATTACTATAAAATCTCAAGAGTCATTTCTTAACTTTGCATCAGCCTGAGCCTTGTTGTAAAATTACAATGTGTCCTGTTTCAGTTTTTTCTTCATTGTTACTGACATGATTGTTTCCTTTTCTTTGGAGATTCTCGGAGTATTTGACTGGTCCGGAAACAATCCAATCCCCCCTGAATTTTGGATCCTTCCTTCTTTTTTCCCACTGCATCCAGGTTCTTAAAACATATGTTTCTGCACTCTCATTAATAGTTAGCCAGCTGCTTCCTCGGTTCTCATTTGAATGACCCCCCGACTCTCTCTAAATAGATTATTCAAAGATGAATAGAGGAAATAGATTTCAAATATCTTAAGCTGATATATTAGCTTTTTAATGCAGCAAAGATATGGTGCTATAGCCGATTGGCATACATGCCCATGTCTTATTTGTACGGGAAGAAATTTGTTGGTCCAATCACTCCTCTTATTCTGCAGTTAAGAGATGAGTTGTACCTTGAGCCATATGAGGACATCAACTGGAGGAAAGTGCGACATTTGTGTGCTAAGGTATATAGTTTCAATGTGCGTAGTCACATAGATCCATATCCTCTAGTAAACCATGCATTTCTATTCTCACAAAAGTTATACATGCATTGAAAGGCTAATAGATATACATGCATTCATGTAGGAGGACCTCTACTATCCTCATCCTCTGGTGCAAGATATGATGTGGGATTGTCTATACATGTTTACCGAACCATTTTTGACGCGTTGGCCCCTAAACATTCTGAGGGAGAAAGCTTTGCAAACTACAATGAAACATATACACTATGAAGATGAGAATAGTCGATATATAACCATTGGAAGTGTGGAGAAGGTAGATATCGAATGATTAAAGGTAGCATATAAATGTTCCAATCATCAGAGTGATACATAAATGGACTTTTAGGTACTATGCATGCTTGCCTGTTGGGTGGAGGACCCAAGTGGAGATTATTTCAAGAAACATCTTGCACGAATTCCTGATTATATATGGATGGCAGAAGACGGGATGAAAATGCATGTGAGTGGAATATGATAACGGAATTTAACTTATTTTGATGTTATTAAGGTGACTAAAATGTTCTGATTAGCTCGGTTATTACCATTTGGAATGCAGGGTACTAGTAGCCAAACATGGACACTGAATTTGCAGTCCAAGTTTTAATGTCTAGTGGTTTTATAGAAGAAATACGATATGCTCTCAGAAAAGGACATGAATTCATAAAAAACTCTCAGGTTTCACTCTGCTAGTCTGATTCCGGAGCAATCAATTCATCATTTGGATATTGTTATCGAACTTTTATTTTTGCACTCGCACCATTGATAGCCACTTCAGTTCCTCCTTTTATATTGCCCCTCATTTTACTTTATGAGAAGTTACTTACAATTACTTTTTGATAAATATCAAGTATATCAACACCGAAAAAATGGAGTGTGATCATCATTTAAGGGAGTGTAAAAATCAAAGCCCCTATTATTCTGCCTGTAGCTCATAATAGTTTGAAAGCTTACGGAGAACATATATCATAACTTATTACTCCGTACTTCACAAATCATAGGTCTTAGACAATTCTTCTGGCGACTTTAAAAGCATGTACCGCCATATATCTAAAGGCTCATGGACCTTCTCCGATCAAGATAATGGGTGGCAAGTTGTAGACTGCACTGCCGAAGGATTAAAGGTCATATTTAGGCATCTTTTGAAGTTTAACATTTCCATTTTGTAAACTGAAAGGTATCTTACATTCTAAATTTGTTGCTACTCAGTGTTGCCTGCTTCTCTCAATGATGCCACCAGAGATGGTAGGCGAGAAGCTAGAAACTGAACGGTTATTTGATGCTGTCAATATATTGCTCTCGTTGCAGGTAATAGTGTGAGACTATTGTGATTACATGCATTAAATGACACTTAAACTGAGTTAAGTGACAACAGTTTTACTATATGAAAACATTTTATAATTGGCTTACACTTAAATTTTGTTATGACACTTCCTGTTAAAGAATTTGATAATTGGAAAAGGAAAGATTGGTTCAAAGTAGAGATGCTGGTAAAACTGGTAATTGTATAATGTATGTCATTTAATCGCAGAGCGAAAACGGTGGTTTAGCTGCCTGGGAGCCTGCAGGGGCAGAAAAATGGTTGGAGGTACATTTGCCATTTGCCACCCACGAAGTGAAGCTCGATCTCTATTCCTTACAATGACGACTTATAGTAATAACCGCATGTAGTGCAGGAGACAGGATTTCAGATGCAAACCATCATTTCTTCTTTGTGAATAAAATAGAAACTGAATTCTTTGTTTTTGTCCATATTTAGATGTTTAATCCGACGGAATTCTTCGCTGATGTTGTAATCGAGCATGAGTAAGATCCTGAACGTTTTGTCTTAGTTTGAAAATTGTTGATGGTTTGTTAGCGTATCATTTGCTCTGTGGCATGTTAATATTACCGTGGATCCAGGTACGTCGAATGCACTGCATCAGCGATTCAAGCATTAGTTGTATTCAAGACGTTGTATCTACAACACAGGGGAAATGAGATCAATTACTTCATAAAAAAGGCTCTCAAATACCTTGAAGAGATGCAAATGCCTGATGGTTCATGGTACTTATCTTACCTAACATGTCCAATCTGCATAGAAAAAGTTATCTTGACGCTTACATATCTCGCAACTAAGTAACAACCATCTTTTGCAGGTACGGTTCTTGGGGTGTTTGCTTCACTTATGGTACCTGGTTTGTACTTGGAGGTCTTGTAGCAGGGGGAAGGACCTTCAGTAATTGCCAAGCGATACGTAAAGCAGTAGGTTTCTTATTAACTACTCAAAACGAGGATGGCGGATGGGGAGAAAGCTACCTCTCTTCCCCCGAAAAGGTATCTTTGCCTCAGTTGATACTCCCAAGTCCTAACTATGTATACTCATTTTATCAGATTTTTGTGCTTCAACAGTCCCTTGGTGAGAATTCTGACGTTTTTCTGTTTCTTCCGTGAATAACCGTATTTTTATTCGTATTCACAAGTCAAAATGGCTCATTAAACTACCCACGCATCTTGGATCCATCCGAGAAGCTCTTGTTTGCACTGTTGAAGAAATATCGTTATCCTTTTCCTTCGGCTCTTGTTCATTTAAATAGAGATTGATACACTTCTGTGGTTTCTGGCATAGGAATCTATACCCCTGGAAGGAAACCGCTCAAACGTGGTACATACGGCGAGTCCGGATTCGGTGCATCAATAATTCGGTGCACCCGGTGCATCAAGTACCCATTTAAAGGTTTTACGTGGGTATTGTACCCACTTGAAACTTCATCATTGGTACTTGTACCCAAATTGTACTATAACAATAGTACAATACCACATATTTATTTTGGATTGATAAATATGTGGTATTGTACCATTTTTATAGTACAATTTGGGTACAAGTACCAATGATGAAGTTTCAAGTGGGTACAGTACCCACGTAAAACCTTTAAATGGGTACTTGATGCACCGGGTGCACCGAAGTATTGATGCACCGAATCTTTTCACACATACGGCTTGGGCTATGATGGGTCTCATTCATTCTGGGCAGGTAAATATAATGTTATGTACACATTATAATTGTCACTTAATAAGCTTCAAATAACTTTCCTCCTGAACTGTTCATGATGTGCATACGGATGTACGTCTACTGGTCTTTCCTCATTTGTTGTGATCCGGTGAATAGGGAGATAGGGATCCGAAACCTTTGCATCGAGCAGCGAAGTTATTGATCAATTCTCAACTAGAAAGTGGCGATTTTCCTCAACAGGTGATTCGATGAAGTTGTTATATTGAGTGTTACGCGAAGTTAAATATATTTTTAAAGAAGTAATTATAAGATAATGGTTTGTGGTATATGCAGGAAATTAGTGGAGTATTCATGAAGAATTGTATGGTGCATTATCCATCTTATAGGAATATATTTCCCATATGGGCTTTGGCAGAGTATCGGAACCGAGTAAAGTTGCCAACAACTATTTAGTTGCACTAGAAAATAATAATTACATGTGTTGCACGTGGAGAACATAATTCACATCATGAACAAATTTGGTCTCATCGAACTCTTATTTTATTACAAATTTGGTATCATTGAATAATGTCTAGAAATTGTACATCAAATACACATAGCAAAAAGTAGTTAATCGTGTGCATTTTGATTTGCTTTATAATTCTTATGTAGATTAACACTCGAGGCATTCGGAGGTTGATATATAAATGCGTGAAATATTCATTTTTTTAAGTTCGAAGTAAGTAATGAATTTTGAATCACGTGTTTCACTTTTGTGTGATACTTTTTGCTACATTTATATTATTTGACTACTTTTCAATCTTTCAAGCATATTGCCTTGACAAATAATTTTTATAACGTTATTTATTATCACTTTCAATTTAAAAAATTGGTTATTTTTGCTTTTAATTTTATGATTTTTTTTGTAATTTTATGTTTTTAATGATAAGAGTACAAACGTTCAAATATTTGCTTCTATAAATATAAATAAGAATTATTTTTAATGTGATATAGTAATATATATCTATAACAAAATAATTGGATAATAAAGATGATATTTGAAATTCAAAATATAGACAAATAATAGAATTGTTACAGAGTGTGTCGCACAAATATTACAAAAGATCCAAATTCATAAGTACTAAAGAAGTTTGTTAAAAATGTACATATTAAAAGGTTGACCTTCAAAATGTGAAAACTCATCATTGCAAATGCATTTTAGGAAAAATTGTAGGGATCTCATCTCATGTAAATGCTCTTATTGCAATGTTATGGTGGAGGTGTTTTTTTTAAGAAAAAAGAATGAATTTTTTTAAATTTTGGAGTTATAATTAAAACATAAAATGAATGGATTTTCAATATCATATGTGACAATCATCATAATTGAGAATACATTAACAAACTTATTTTGACAGTGAATCTTTCACTTAAAAAGTTGCCTTTCCAATTTTCTTGCTAAATTGCTAAAATTTCGTCAATTTTTAAAGATGTCTCCTTTGTCGTGTTGCAATTGTACTTAATTCTCCAGAGCGAACGTATTTTCAGAAGTATCATTATTTTTTAATAAATATGCCAACGTATTTATTTATTACACGTTTGACTAAAAATCCAATTTTTTTGTTTGTTTGTTAAATTTCAATTTGTCTCCGGCTTTTACTAAATATTTTTTTCGTTTTTTTATATGACGTTTTAGACTTTTGATTATGTTTTTTTGTATGATGTTTTACAATTTTAATGTATTTTTTGTTTAATTTTTTTATTGAAATTATCAATTAACCAATAATATAATCTCAATCAACTGATATTTTATACTTTTAATATATTTTTTGAAGATTTCTAATTAATTTTTCTTATGTAAAAATATCATGAAAATATATAAAACGACATACATATAAAAAAACGAAAGTAGTAGAATATACATCCATTTTAACTGAAAACGCAACTACGTGCGTGGAGCAGTTTGAAATAGTGATCTGCATGCATGTGACGTCGTTGAAACTCGACAAGTTCATAAAAGTCTATAAGTACTTATGGGACTTGGTTCTGTACCTTTCATCTATAAATATAAGGCACCCACCAATATTATTCTTGAGGGTCACTGAGTAGACTCAATAATTCTTTTCTTAACCAGAAAAGATACTGTTCCCGCCTCCAGGTTATAAATGAATCGAATTATATAGAACGTAAATATGTTTAAGTTTGATTCGCAAGGGTTCGAACCTTACATTCGGCTCGCTCTGCATGTGAGAACCCCATCGAACCTTATGTTTGACTACTTGGTCTGAAAAGTGCGAACCAGACCAAATTATATGCGAACAAATTCGGTTTAATTCTCAAAAAGTTTGATGTAATTGGGCATTTGGGTGGATGAGTGGGAGACGAGTGATGAGTAGTACTTTGAAATCTGGAGTTTATTAGAGTATAAATAGGGTAAAGCCATGAATTTATATGCTAGTCGAACAAAATCCAACTGTTTGGTTCGACGAATCCAACCTTAAATTTTACCCATTTGATTTAATATTTGTCTATGCACACTAAACCTTCAGTCGAACTTTTTCGAATCGAATAATGCGAGCAGAATCAAACTTTTACATTCGTTCATAAAATATAATATTAGAGATCAAACTACAACTCGTCAACTATCATAGATCAAATTATAACCCAATTCCACTATCTAAGACTATCTTCAATTATCTCTCTAAAGTTTATATATATATTCCTTTGAAAATGAAATGGATCTCCTGTCATAGTGTGTCAACATAATTTGGCTGTTGCAAATTTTATAAGCACTACTCTATCTTCATGACTCTGTATACATCTGGTCACCTCGGGATGATTTGATAATATGATATTCTTTTCGTTTTTTAGGATTTTGGCTTTATATTTTTCTAATTGATGTTTTATAATTTTAAATGTAATATTTAATAATTTTTTCATCTTTAGCCCAGTGTACTCAATACATGAACAATGTAATTTTTTTAGAAAAATTAAGGTAAAAAAGTTAGAACGACAACTAAAGAAATGAAGGAAGTAGTAGTAGCTAGGACTTCCTCAATCCTTACGTGATAGGAGCATTTTAACTTTTCACGGTTACCAGAACACTATTTAAAACGTAAATATCTTATATTATATGATGAAAAGTTATAAGAAATTAGTATTTCAAATATATATGTTTTAAATCGTGTTTTGTTGACCACCAAAAGTTAAAATATGAAAATCTTTTAGGGACGGATGGAGTACTATTTATTATTTTTTAGTTCAAAAAATATATAATTAATATTGGTAAATATTTGCTTAAGAGTATTTTTCAAAAAATCATATTTTTATAATTTTTATAATATAACTAATTAGTTATTATTTATCGAAATCAAAAACGAAAAAAATAAAAATAACATATAATTTAAAATTGAAGGAAATATTATTTTTATCGGCTGATAAGATATAACTACGAAGTACTAACTAGGGTGTAGGAATAGTTATTATGGGATGGTTGTTGTGACAGACTGGTTTGTTGGGTAGTTGGACTTCGACTTATCAAAATAAATATTAATACAACAATATGTGCATGCATAAAATATGTGGAAACTTCTTAAATTATTATATCTATTTTGTCAGAGTGGTTCTCAATTTTGATTAAAAGACTTAATTAAATTAAATATATGTACAAATCAAATTGATTTCATTTGTATTGATTATTGATCAAGATTTTATTACAAATTTATTCTTTATCCTATTGAAATTGCTCAAAAATCCCTTCTCGTCACTATTTCTTATTAATTGTTGAAATCTCATTTCTACAAATATTTGTCTTACAATTGCTTACATAAAGAATCTATTTGATTACTAAAAGTGTTGATATCATATGTGAATTATATAGATTGTTTTTATTCTTAAGTAAAAGATCATTTTAGTGCTCGAATTTAAACTTCGGACTTGTTCAATAAAGTGATATTAATGTAAACGCCCTAAACAAAAGAACTTCCTAAAAATAATATCTTGAAAAATATTAAAGAATTACACACCTAAAAACAACTTCTCATTTTACTTGTAAATTAAAGAAAATTTAATGTCCATCTTACTTCATTTTCTTTTTTCCTTTTTTAGATAATTCACACAATATATTGATATGACACTTACTTCATTTATGTTGAATCCCGTCTCCTATACTGGAGAGTGTAGACAGCTGCCCGTGACCATCTTATTCAATTTTTTAAATTCGTCAACTACTTTCTTAAAAGTTGAAAAGGCACCCATGAGGCCATCACCCATATATAGCACTTCAGAATAATGTATATTTATAGTAACTTCGATGTATGCTCAATTGTTTATTGTTCAAGGACATCTCCTATATAGACAGCTTCCTATATTGTACTTAGTTATTACCTAAAGGCATGAAATCATCACACTAACGATTTTTACACGCTCCCGTCTCAGCTAAAATACACGGAAAATATATATCGCCGGATATGTGTCTCACTTGATCAACTACTACTTTCCTCTCTATATAAAACCACACACATATTACATATATAGCATATAATAATTAAGGTCGTAACATGTGGAGGCTGAAGATAGCAGAAGGGGAAAACAAACCTTTTTTGCGTAGCACCAACAATTTCATAGGAAGGCAAACATGGGAGTTTGATCCTGATGCAGGAACACCTCAAGAACGAGGTGAGGTCGAAGAGGCTCGTTTGTATTATTGGAATAATCGATATCGAGTCAAGCCCAGCAGTGATCTACTATGGCGCATGCAGGTACGTATTGTAATAATAATTGTTTAGAGTACATATTTCGGACAGTATTTAAAGATGACGATATATTAATATAGCATGCACCATAGCAAAACAAGATTTGTTAGAACAGGAACATGTAGGCTCGATGCAAAAAACATTTAGTACTCCCTCCGTCCCTAAAAGATTGTCACATTTTGACTTTTGTGGTCAATCACAATAAAATTTGATCATGAATTCTCATTAAACGATAAGAAATAATATGGTCTTGTGGGACCTCATTAGATTCGTCTCAATATATATTTTTGAAATATCAACTTATTATAATTTTTTCGCATGTAGAATAAGAGATATTTATGTTTTAAATCTTGTTTTATTGACCTACAAAAGTCAAATGTGACAATCATTTAGGGATGGAGGTAGTACTTGTTAACCAATAATGCTTTTAGTTGGATGTTATCATATCAACATAAATGCACTACTCGATATGATATTCGATTCGGATGCAACTAGTTTATCAATTGATAATTTATAACTGATGCGGCAGTAGAACGAAAACAGAATGAAATTTGATGCGGTAGTAGAACGAAAACAGAATGAAATTTGAAGGAGGATATTTAAACGAGATTTTATGAATTCTTATTATATATTCGTTCCTTGTGAATTCATAATTCGTAAAAACCCTTAGCATCCGATACAATATAAAATGTGAATTTTAGATTTTCAATTTAAGTAAAATGGTTCAGCCGTTAAATGCATACAATGGCAGGTTTAAAAGATACTCCCTCCATCGCTAAAAGATTATCACATTTTGATTTTTGGTGGTCAACAAAACACAATTTAAAATATACTCCCTCCGTCCCTAAAAGATTGTCACATTTTGACTTTTGTGGTCAATTACAACAAAATTTGATCACGAATTCTCACTAAACGAAAAGAAATAATATAGTCTTGTGGGACCTCGTTAGATTCGTCTCAATATATATTTTTGAAATATCAACTTATTATAATTTTTTTGCATTTAGAATAAGAGATATTTGTATTTTAAATCGTGTTTTATTGACCACCAAAAGTCAAATGTGACAATCATTTAGGGACGGAGGGAGTAAATATCTACTATTCTACATGCGAAAAAATTATACAAAAGTTAATATTTCAAAAATATATATTAAGACGAATCTAACAAGGTCCCACAAGACTATATTATTTCTTGTCATTTAATGAAATTCATGATCAAATTTTATAATATTTGACTAATGACAAAAGTCAAAATGTGACAATCTTTTAGGGACGTACGGAATGTATAGTTGAATTGAGGTGGATTAAAAGGGTGTTGAATCAATTCAACTGCTTAATCTTTGTGTCAAGCAACCACACGCTTCTCTTGTATTGTTTCATGTGATTTTTCATATTCCTTCTCTCATCCCGATTATTTGAAGTCAATAAGTTTATATAAAATTTTAATTTCTCTAAAGGAAAATTATATCAAAGTTCATGAGTTTTTATACTCTCTAAATATATAGACTTTATTCATCTCATTAGAATACCGAAAAGGAATATCTTTTTTGATATTTTAATTATCCTTCATAAACGATCTTTATGTTTATTAGGAGAAGTAATTGTAGCAACGGTCCTAGTAAGTGGGGCTAAATTAAACTTTCGTCCCAGTAAGTGGCAGTGTTGCAAATATAGTCCCAGATAGTGTATACATAGTTCTCATTTAGCCCCTAATTTAACGTTTCCGTTACTAATAGTCAGTTTTGGGGCCAAAATATGAGTTTTAAGACTTTTAGGACACGAAATATAATTTTAGAACTTTGGGCTAAAATAAAATTTAAATACTTTTGGGGAAAATTATTTTACTATATATATTTTTTGGGCAAAATGTAAATATTTAATATTTTGGGGTCAAAGTATAATTTCAAGACTCATGAGGGATTATATTTAACGTTGCATGAATAATTAAAATAAAATTTAAATACTTTTGGGGCAAATTATTTTACTATATATATTTTTGGGGCAAAATGTAAATATTTAATATTTTTGGGGTCAAAGTATAATTTCAAGACTCATGAGGGATTATATTTAACGTTGCATGAATAATCCCTAATAATTTACACAAGGTTCCCATTTGGTCCTACATTATATTTATGGTGTGTTTGGATCGGGGTGAATTAGTGAGTGGAGAATTTTCTAAAATTATCCTAGGGTAAGGGAATTACTAGGAATCAGAGAAAATATATATTTTACCATAATTGTAAACTAGGAGAATCAGGGGAACAAGGGAAAATATAATTAAATATGTGATTCTCTTCTATTCTCCTCCGATTTGGAGGGGAGCAAATTTGATGAGAACTAGTGGTAATAGGGGTGGATTAGTGGTAATAAATTCTCCTACATCGAAACCAATTTAGTTCCCAAATACAAAAAATAATTAATTCCCCTCGATTCCCCCTGATTCTCCACAAAACAAACACACCATTAGGATTCGACAATCATGAGACATATAAGCTTTTCGAGTTTATGTCGATCCAATAATAAATATGGACGAACAATAATAGTATAATACTCCCTCCAATTTTATAATAGATGATTGACTAGCAAAATGTTCTTTTTCATAATAGTTTATTGTTTGGAAATTCATCAATATACTTTTGAACAACCTTTTTCACAATTTGTCATGTGATTAAACTTATAATGAAGTTCCTCCAAGAGAAGAAATTCAGACAAACAATTCCACAAGTGAAAATAGAAGAAGGAGAAGGTATAATAACTAAGGAGAAAGCCTCATCATCACTAAGAAGGGCAGTTCATTATTTCAGTGCATTGCAAGCTAGCGATGGACATTGGCCTGCTGAAAATTCTGGTGGCTTATTCTTCCTTCCTCCTTTGGTACTATTTCATCACTTGTTCTTTATCATTCAAGATGCTAGTCGAATAAGTTTATATAGTACGCGATATCAGAGCTTAAGTTGTGATCGAAAACTTCATAATCAATGGCTGGAGCCTGGAGAGATGCTACATTAACAAATGATTCAGCAATAACTATTTTTTGAACTAGTAGTTTTCTTAGCATTGGCTCTGTAGTCAAAGGATGCTATGTTATGGAGGTCGTGCAATCAAATTATTTAACAATGTATATATACACTCTCGTTATTATTTTCAGGTCATATGTCTGTATGTCACAGGCCACCTTCATAATGTTTTTCCGGTAGAACATCGCAAGGAAATCCTCCGCTACATCTACTGCCATCAGGTAATTTAACGAATGGGCATGAGTTCAAAAGTACATTAATAACAGTCCGCTTGGGTTAGAGTGGGGCGGGGTGAATGTAGGTGAATTGAGGCAAATTGGAGCTGAACAATTTCTCTTATGAATAGTCAAATAGAAAGTATTTTGTAGTACTCCTTCCATGTTCCATCCCTAAATGATTGTCCACAAAGGATAAATTTATGAGTTTTAGACAATCAGGACGGGTCGTGGCTCAGGTACAGTCCACACCTCGTCGAGGGAAATACTTTGTTTCGCCTAATTTTTGGGGTCTTACATTGTGTTTAATATGTTAATGGGCTAATATGTAAGTGTGAAAACTATAATTGACATTGTTGGCATTTGTTTCTGAAATGATACATAGAACGAGGATGGCGGTTGGGGACTGCACATAGAG
Organism: Echium plantagineum; assembly: GCA_003412495.2. Taxonomy (NCBI): domain Eukaryota; kingdom Viridiplantae; phylum Streptophyta; class Magnoliopsida; order Boraginales; family Boraginaceae; genus Echium; species Echium plantagineum. The sequence goes on along the minus strand of CM016566.1, from coordinate 19,645,939 downwards.
GGTCCTAGCATAATGTTCTGCACTGCTTTGAATTACATATGTATGCGCTTACTAGGCGAGGGTCCTGATGGAGGTGTAAATAACGCCTGCTCTAGAGCTCGCAAATGGATACTTGACCATGGTAGTGTTACAACGATACCTTGTTGGGGAAAAACATATCTTTCTGTAAGATCCTTTTTATGTCATAATGTTGCTTAAATTTAGATCAGTCTCATGTTAATTTTACATAAGTCTGATGTTAAATTATATTGTGCCATGCTACCTCATTTCGTGATTTTACTTGATTTTCTCTGTTCGTCAAGATCCTTGGAGTATATGACTGGTTTGGAACCATTCCGATGCCTCCTGAGTTTTGGATCCTTCCTTCTTTTTTTCCAATGCATCCAGGTTCTTAAGTTTTTTTGTTATACTCCTCTCACTGATGTCACCTAGTTCCTTCGTTCTTATTTGAATTTGTCGTGTCCTTATAACTAGATTATTTAAAGATGAACGAAGGAAGTAGATATGATGTATCCTAAAGTCCCTCAACTCTCTTTCCACCTGACAAAAATTTCAAAAGTTGATATCTTTGCCTCTTCATGCAGCAAAGATGTGGTGCAATTGTCGAATGGTATACATGCCTATGTCTTATTTGTACGGGAAGAAATTTGTTGGTCCGATCACTCCTCTTATTCTACAGTTACGAGATGAGTTATACTCTGAACCATATAATGAAATCAACTGGTGGAAAGTTCGCCATTTGTGTGCTAAGGTATATATCTTCCACGTGCATATATCCATATCTTTTAGTCATCGATGCATCTATATTATTAATCCATTAAGAGGCTGATAAATGTACATGTGTTCGTGCAGGAGGACCTTTACTATCCTCGTCCTCTGTTTCAAGATTTTATGTGGGATAGCCTCTACGTATTTACCGAACCTTGTTTGTCTAGGTGGCCCCTAAACAAGCTCAGAGAGAAAGCTCTACAGACTGTTATGGATCATATACACTATGAAGATGAAAATAGTCGATATATCACTTTGGCAAGTGTGCAGAAGGTAAATGTCAAAATTTTAGGTATAGTTTCTCTAACGTTAAAGGAGGACATCTTCAATGTTGAGCTGAATAATCATGAAAATAGTCGATATATCACTTTGGCAAGCTCTACAGACTGTTGAGATGAATTTCGTCCACATTAAAGGTGTATAGGATATTACCTGTTTTCGAGAGTTCAACCTCCTACAAATGAGTAGAGTTACTGAGGACAAAACCATTTGGTAGCAAAATCAACCATGGTAGATTATACCTCTTGCAGCTTAATGGACAAATGTCGAAGCTAGAATACCAAACACTATCTTAAACTGTTGAAAAGGTAGCGTATTATGTTCTCATCATCAAGCTTATATATAAATTGGTTATAAGGTACTATGTATGCTGGCATGTTGGGTCGAGGACCCGAATGGAGATTATTTCAAGAAACATCTTGCAAGAATTCCTGATTTTATGTGGATTGCAGAAGACGGTATGAAGATGCAGGTTGGTTTAACTTCTTTTTTGATGTTTTATCAGATAACTAAATTTGATGTGTTCCAAAGATTTAAGTAAATAGATCTTTCTAATTAGCATTTTATTTTCATTGGAGTGCAGACTTTTGGTAGCCAACTATGGGATACTGCGTTCGCAGTTCAAGCTTTGTTAGCTGCTGATCTGATGGAAGAAACAAGACTTGTTCTTAGAAAAGGACATGATTTCATAAAAAACTCTCAGGTCCTAGTGTTCGACTTTACTAGTATGATTCTTGTAACTTATTGCCTTAGTTTTAAAGTTTTCGGAACCATCTCATAGGTCGTAGACAATCCTTCTGGCGATTTTAAAAGCATGTACCGTCATACTTCTAAAGGGTCATGGACTTTCTCCGACCAAGATCATGGATGGCAAGTTTCAGATTGTACTGCTGAAGGATTAAAGGTTATACTGAAATCCTCTTATGAAAATTAGCTTTTCCATTTGTAAATAAGAACTTCTCTTATCTGCATATCTTCTTGCTCCTTAGTGTTGCTTGCTTCTATCAATGATGCCACAAGCGATAGTAGGTGAGAAGCTAGGAACCGAAAGGTTATTCGACGCCGTTAATGTATTGCTCTCCCTACAGGTAATACTTCATGATCTTCTGCATTAACTACAAACTCCATGTACTGCGACGGTTCTATAAATAGAAAAACATATCTGTGAGGAGATCAACTTTTCTCATATTGTTCTAGAGCAAAAATGGAGGTTTAACTGGCTGGGAGCCTGCAGGAGGAGCAAAATGGTTAGAGGTAATTCTCTTATTTATTTTCTGATTTTGGAAAGCTAAAACTCAATGGTCCTCCTATATGTAAAATACTCCCTCCGTCCCTAAAAGATTGTCACATTTTGACTTTTGTGGTCAATTACAACAAAATTTGATCACGAATTCTCACTAAACGAAAAGAAATAATATAGTCTTGTGGGACCTCGTTAGATTCCTCTCAATATATATTTTTGAAATATCAACTTATTATAATTTTTTTGCATTTAGAATAAGAGATATTTGTATTTTAAATCGTGTTTTATTGACCACCAAAAGTCAAATGTGACAATCATTTAGGGACGGAGGGAGTATTATTTAATTTTGTGGAACAAAAATCTGAACTATAGCTTTTTGTTTATCTTAGTTGCTTAATCCAACGGAATTATTCGCTGATATTGTAATCGAGCACGAGTAAGATTCTTTGTTTTTTCTTTCTCATTTTAAAACTGTTGATGTTAAATTTGGGCTAGTATTGATTGTGCCAAACTTTTATACCCTTGGCTCCAGGTACGTTGAATGCACTGCTTCGGTGATTCAATCATTAATTGTATTCAAAAAGTTGTATCCAAAGCATAGGACAAATGAAGTCGAGAACTTGATAAGGAAATCTCTCAAATACCTTGAAGATATGCAAATGCCTGATGGTTCATGGTACATATTTTACGTTAGATGTCGAGTCTGCAGATAGAAACTTCAATTTATCCTCCCTAACTGTTACAGAAATGAGTAACATGCATCTTTTGTAGGTATGGTCGTTGGGGCGTTTGCTTTACTTATGGTACCTGGTTTGCAATTGGAGGTCTTGTAGCAGGGGGAAAGACCTTCAGTAATTGTCAATCCATCCGTAAAGCTGTAGATTTCTTGTTAAATACACAAAACGAGGATGGCGGATGGGGAGAAAGCTATCGCTCTTGCCCAGAAATGGTAACTTTCACCAATTATCTACTTCATATGAACGGGATTATCCATCATGTTATTCCATAATTTTTACCATCCTCTCTGCTTCGTTTAGATTCTACAATGGTAATAAATCTATGGTTCCTGAGACAGAAATATATACCCCTGAAAGGAAACGCCTCAAACGTGGTACACACTGCTTGGGCTATGATGGGTCTCATTCGTTCTGGGCAGGTAAATGTTACATTTTGTTATGAAATTGAATCCTTAACACTTTATGTAACGCGCACAAATGTAATTCGCGTGTTCAAACAGGGGGATAGAGATCCGAATCCTTTGAATCAAGCAGCAAAGTTATTAATCAATTCTCAGTTGGAAAGTGGAGATTTCCCCCAGCAGGTGATTTTATAAACCTGTTCTATTCTTCGGATTACTTGTAATTGTTCGATTATAGTTTCGCAGAAGTTAATGTTTTTCGTCGCAACTAGTTTAACGTCATGGTCTGGTATAATATGCAGGAAATTACTGGTGTTTTCATGAAGACTGGTATGCTACATTATGCAACATATAGGAATATATTTCCAATATGGGCTCTGGCAGAGTACATTAAACGAATGTGAAGTCTTTAATTGTGTTATCAACATCATGCATCTTCTTCATACATTAGGGTTATTGTGAGAAATATGAAACAAAATCAAATGTATTTGACTCATATTATTTTGGTGCATCATTTTGATAACATTATTGTCTTGCAATTTACATCAACTCCAATTTGTGTATGGATCATATTATAGATCGTTATTCACAAACAATAAATAAATTATCTTGAAATAATTGATTTTGTGCTTGTCAATTGATTTGTTTCATTTGTATATAAGTTTTTTGAAAATTAGAGAAATTTGTCAAAGAATATCATACTGAAAGTCGACCTCCAATTATGAAAATTGGGTCGGTAATCACTAAGCCAAGATCACGGGCTAAAGCAATTAGAGGTTCAAACTATAAAATGTTGTTATTATGCTCTTCATAACTACTCAATTATAAAAGGGGGAAATTGTTTAGTGCTACATAGAAAATGTTCTTGTAAAAACGGATCCGGATGATACTTCCAGTAATGCAAAACAATTGACATTTTAATGCTTTTAAATGAATCTTTGACTATTATGATTTTCATTCGTTCATTATTTTGATAATTATTTCTTCCAATCCAGAAAAATGTATTTTTTACATATCGAGATAAAATATTTGACTTTCAATTATTTTTTATTTATATTTTGTTAAAATTAAATAATTATATTATGAAAATACTTGGAAAGACAAATCCAACTATATAAATTCTATATTTTTTAGAATAAGTAATAATTAGTAATTGGAGGTCAAAGTTTAATTTCAACAAAGTCAAACTATATTTTTTTTTTGGATTGGAGGGAATATAATTTTACCATATGACGATAGATATTATCATGTAAATGACACTTTATGTACATTCAGTTTTAAGGGCAGACTTTTTTAAGTTCAAATTAAAATATGTTGTATATGTAAGTAATGAGCCCATATCGTCAATAGTAATGTTTCCTTATATGTCTCCCCAACATTTAAGTTTGATTCACATCAAAGTTTTATATAAAACGAAAAGTGTAATAATTTGAAGAGTTTTGACCCTCGAAGATTAAGTTTCTTAACAAGAATTTGGCTCGTAAGGATTTAATTTGCATCGAAGGGTACATTGTCTATAAATAAAGGGTTACGTCACTTAAAACGATAAAACTTCTTAATTTTGATCCTTAAATTATCTTTTAATTGTTGGAGTTAAAGCTAAATTCAAGCTCAGAGAATAAACTATTACCTAACTAATATAGGCTTTCTTGCAGAGTGATAGTTCGGGTCCAACTCGGTTGTCTCTGAATGTTGACGGTGACGATCTGGATCCGGAACTAGCTTGTTGTATCGGGCTAAGTAAGACCTGGGTCTGCCTTGTTGATATTGTTCGTTTGATTACCGGTTTAGTTCTCTTTGACGATCTCCGTCCTGGACGATCTGAATCTGAGGGTAAAGAGTCCGTCGTACCTGAAAGTGTAGTCCTTTGGGGACCACAGATACTCCGACGATCAAGTCAGTAAGGGTACCGTTCAGGCTAAAAGCAGGAGTAGAGTTTAGTGAGAGTTTAGAATTCAATTACCTTTTACTCTGAAATGAGGTGGGTATTTATAGAGAAATAAGAGAGAGAATAAGAGATACCTCCCCAGCTAGATGATGGACGCGTGGAGGGAGGAGATCTCTTCCCTTAGATATGGGCTTCGTCCGTACAACCCAAACTCGTTGTCCGTATAACCCACGTCGTGTTGGGCCACGCACGGTCCGTACAGGTTTATATGCATGCAAGGTTGGGCCTTTCGTACACATACACAAAGCGATGGGTTTTCATAGAGGTCGGACGCTATCTTCTTTATTTCCTCCAAAGTGATGCGCGCACCCTTGGAAGTTGTGTAGAATGTGTGAGAAGAAATTGTAAGCAATATTAAAAACTGTTGATGTTAGTCAAATGGAACGAGTTTCATATAGAAGTTAAAAGAAATAATTTATTTCTTATTAAATTTTGATTATTTTGGGAGACAACGACCTCATTTTGAGCTTAAGGACAATGACTATTCATTAATTTATATATTCGTTGTCCTCTTATTGTACTATGACATTTATTATATTTATTAATTTATATATTTGTTGTCCTTTTGTAAGGACATAGCAAAATGAACGGTTGTGATCAAGGAAATGGATAGCTCTTTTTTCTATTTTTTAAAAGGGGAGTACCCTTTAATTTTATTAATACGAATAATCGATTACAATCATTAAACATCATTGAATTCGTAAACTCAAGGAAAGTGGCGACTAGCGTCAAACTAGTGAGGGAAGCCATCTCTAACCAATTTCCATGCTAGCAAGAGGGCTCGAACCCGAGACCTCCGCTAGAGGTGTCAGCATGCTTGCCACTAGGACAAGATGTCTTGACAAAAAAAATGGATGACTCTGATTCATTTAACTGTGGAGAATAGTGAATGCATTGATGGAGAATAGTTAATGCATTGATGGTGAATAGTGAATAAAATTTTGGATGGATGGTTGAGATGCAAATCAACGGTTGGAAAGTATGGAAAATAGTGTATGCATTGATGGAGAATAGTGAATGCATTGATGGATGGTGACATAAAACAAAAAAGCTTGTTGAAAAGCAAAAAAACGTGGCTAAAAGTCAAAAATACGTGCGCACAAGCAAAAAAATATGTGAGAGGATTAATTAAGGGGAGGCAGATGACGACTACGAAAGGTACAGTGATAGAGAAATTTTGCATCTTTTATATATAAGGAGTAGTATATAGAGTTGGAATATACTAATGGTCTGTTTGGATTGGGGTGAGTCAAGGGGAATCAGGGAGAATTTAGTTTTTTTTTGTGTTTGGGAACCTAATAATTTTCTACCCTAGGAGAAACTATTCCCCTTGATTCACCCCCATTACCCTTCATTCCCCTCCAAATCTCTACCCTTCAAATCCAAGGGGAATCAAGGAGAATACAACATTACACATTAAAATATACTATTCTCCCTGATTCCCCCTGAATTCAATTCTGAGTCGAGTAAAACTAGATTCGATTCTCTTGTAGTCGTTGAGCCCAAGTTCTTTAACCATAAACCTGCTTACACTCTACGTCCGCAAAGTCAAAATCATTAACAGTCAAACAATTCCACACTCCCCCCCCCACCCCGCTCTAAACCCTAAATCACCGCCCCCAAAATGGCGGCGCCACCTGAAAAACCCCTCGTCTCAATCGGCGGAAAAGGCTCATCGTTGACGTCATCCGCCGTCTTCCTCCTCTCCAACAACCTTGCTCGTCATTCAATCGACTCCTCCGCCCTCTCTCGCATTTCGACCAATCAGTCGAAATCAGAAAAGTCAAAAGCGAAATCAAATTTCACATTTCCTGATTATTTGACGAACGAGGAAGTCAACGCCTCCCTCCTCGTCCACCTCAACAAGTACGTACTCTCCCCTTCCTCCGCAGACCCCGCACTCGCCACTCACCTCTCCGAAACGTTGACTAAATTCAGTCAAAATGACTCAATTGACCGAAAATTTGATTTTGACTCTGACATTTCTGAATATCAGTCAATTGGGGCTGCATTAACGGGGATTTCGTCGATTTTGGATTATCGGTGTTCCATGATGTCGACTATTGCTGATTTAGCTGCTGCGTTGTGTTGTGAGGCGTTGAAGGCTGACGTGTACGCCTCCAGTTCGTCACCGTTCAATTTGACGGATTCTGGTGACGGTTCAACTGCCAAGGATGACGTGGCGGTTGCAGGGGATTTTAAGGTGTTTTTCAGTGGGTCGAAGTTGATTGGTGGGAGTAAAGGTGTTGTTGATTCGGCAGTTTCGAGCATCCCGAAGTTTCACGGGATTTTTCGGGAGAGTGTGAGGTTTCTTCATGCGAGGATTCGGGTTGAGTTGAATTCGGGGTTTGAATCATCGGATGGGTGTGATGAACTTGTTGTGCCATTGCAGTCGTTAGCTAATGGTTTGTATAAATTGGGTGAGATAAGTTCAAAGAGGACGAGGATGTTAAGGGATTTGATTGCTTCAAACAATGTATTGGGTCCTGTCATTCAGCGATTTGAGGATGTTGGGGGAGACACTGCAAGCCATTTGTTGAAGAAGTTATTTATGGCGTCTCAGGAAGCACTTATGGTGCAAGATGACTATGTCAAATTTGCTCAACAGGTTAATTGCTTATTGGAATTGGTAAGAAAGATTATTGCTTTGGAGGCGTTGATGGCGTTCGTGTTGCTTGATGGAAGTCCAAGTAGTAGTGGTGTGGCTAATGAGGCTGTGGACAATAAGAAACCCGAGAAGAAAAAGAAGATGGTCATGGGTAAGGGTACTGCTGCTCTTGTTCAAGTTCTCAAGGATAGGGTTGAGGATGATTTGGTCAGGAGTTTAGATGCAGTGTTTGATCCCAAGAATGTTGGTTTCGAGAGTTTGATTAACAAAGTGAAGGACATTGTTCAGAGTAATGAGAGTCGTAGGCTTCCCAAGCTTGCCAAGGTACGTTTGAAATCCAGTTCTTATTTCCATTTAATTTGTTTGCTTAATTTTTTGACTGTACAGATGCTTCTGAAAATTCTGTTCTATTGCCATTGATTGTTGCCACGTAATGTCATTATGTAAATTTATTCTTGCATGCTTCTCTGTGATACATTCATTGCCGCAAATGATAATACGTCTGACATCCACCTTGGAAGTCTTCAATATTGTCCCCCCGTAATTATTTAGTTCCCGATTAAATGTTTTATGTACGGTGGACACACTGCGAAGGACTGGTCTACTGGATATCTTGAGTATTGGATGATCAATGTGGTTTTATGTGCTTCGTTGGGTTTCATATTTCTGAGTTCCTGCTAGAAAAGATGTTTTGAAGAGTCGCTGGATCAAAACCATATATAAACTTACAGACACCTAAACGTCTCATCTGTCGAAACAAAATATTTGTCACTTCATCTTCTGATGCTGGTGTACAATTTTTTTCCTTAGTGTGTTGTCATGGTTATTTCCATAAATTAAAGAAGTCGTTACTCATCTTCATGCCATCCTGACTGTCTGCCCGCAGGGTACTCGTGATTTCGCTAAAGAACAAATGACTATTCGAGAGAAAGCTTTTTCTATTATCACAGACGTTTTCAAAAAGCATGGTGCTATGTCTCTTGACACACCCGTTTTTGAATTGAGGGAAACTCTCATGGGAAAATATGGAGAAGACTCAAAATTAATTTATGACCTTGCTGATCAGGTACGTTAGTTTGGTTATGCATTAGATTCTTTGTTTTACTTTACTTTCAGTATTGTTGAACTCCATCTGTATAAATTGAAGACATCTATATTTGTATTTTTCACAGGGTGGAGAACTCTGTTCACTGCGTTATGACCTTACTGTCCCATTTGCTCGATATGTGGCTATGAATGGTCTTACGTCTTTTAAACGCTATCAGATAGCAAAGGTCTACAGAAGGGATAACCCATCCAAAGGAAGATATCGTGAATTCTACCAATGTGATTTTGATATAGCTGGTCAGTTTGAGAAAATGGGGCCTGATTTTGAGGTCATAAAAATTCTGACTGAATTGTTGGATAAGCTGGATATTGGCGATTATGAGGTAACTTCCAAAATTTACCATGCCAAACTACTGAATATCAAAATAGTTGATACTATTATCATTATTATTATTATAATTATAATTATAATAAGATTATAACAATATTATAATTTTATTCTTATAATTAACTATATTATATAATAATATTATATAATTAATAATTAATTATATATGGAATTAATTATTATATAATTATATTATATAATAATTGTAATAATATTATAATTATAATTAATTATATTATATAATAATTGGAACTCGTTATTAATTCTAATAATTAATTGTAATTAATTACAATCATTATAATTATTATAGTTATAATTATAATGATTATTACAATTATTATATAATATAATTAATTATAATTATAGTATTTTATAATAATTATAATAATATTATAATTATATTATTATTATTATTATTATGTGATGTACCTAGGCTTAAGAAGTCAATTAGCTCCAACGATTTTATTTTCAATCCTCATTTATTCCACTCTCTTTATTGTTTTTATGCCCCCTCATATTACAGTATGTCTGGATGTCAAAATCAGACTCTCATTATGTGTTCATTTTCCAAACTAAAAAGTTTACCCTTTTTGTTGTGAAGGAATTCGGTAGCATGTGCTAAAGGCACTTCTGTAGGTAGAATTAAGAAGCCTTGTCCTTTTTTCTTTAAAAAATAATTGGCTTTCGCATTTCTACAAGTAAGCAACTAGATGAGTAGCAACATCAGGAGCTATTGGTTTAATTCGTTATTCACCTTGTTGCACACCACCGTGCAAGCATCTAATAATGCAATTCTATCCTTTTCATCGAAATTCGATTATTTATTAAGTGACCGACATGCCCAAAATGCAACTCAATGATCTTGACCAAATTGTCTCAGGTGAAGTTGAATCACCGGAAGTTGTTGGATGGAATGCTTGCTATTTGTGGGGTTCCACAAAGCAAGTTTAGAACTATTTGTTCAAGTATTGACAAACTTGATAAGCAATCATTTGAGCAGATTAAAAAAGAAATGGTAAGTATTTTCTCCTGGTCTCTCTATAATTTTGATTATTAAATGTCAATACAAAATTGAGAGATACCCAATGCAAGTTCTTAAAGCTACAAAGGGGAACTCATATTCTTGGAATTCTGAAAGACATAAATTTTTTTATGTTCTTAGGTGAATGAGAAGGGTTTAACTGAGGAGACAGCAGATCAAATTGGTTTGTTGGTGAAAGAAAGAGGAGTTCCAATGGAACTGTTATCTAAATTGAAGCAAGAAGGGAGCAAGTTTTTAGAGAATGACGAATCCTTATCTGCTTTGAAAGAGTTGGAGATTCTGTTTAAAGCACTGGAAGAGTCCAAGTGCATCAACAGAGTGATATTTGATCTGAGCCTTGCTAGGGGTCTTGATTATTACACCGGGGTCATATTTGAAGCTGCTTTCAAGGGAGCCACTCAGGTAATTTCTTGACCATGGAAATAAAGTTTTAATGCTAATACATATCTTGGTTTGTTCTTGGTTGGCTGAGATTTGATATGCAACTTTGTCCAGGAATATAAAGAGCGATGTTTCAATACACACTAGAAACTTGAATGCCTTTCAATAATATAAATTGAGTTGGTAGCAGCAATCTCATATCTTGCGTAGTTATTCAAGTTGAATCAGTGTCCCATACAAATGTCTTGTAGGTGTAGGTGGTTTCTTTAATTAATAATGGGGGTGTGGAAGTTGAATTTACATGGAGTCGAAGATCTTATATTCTTTGAGTCTTGGATCTAATGGAATAAATCAAAATGGCTCAGTACACTACCCACGCTTCTTATCTAATATGTAGTCTTGGCCCTGGGTTTGCAACAAGCTACTGCTACATCCAAAGTTTGATTGCTAAAAAACACCACCATTATGGGAATGTACAATGCGGTTGAAGATAGAATAGAAATGACCTTTCCCTCGACTTCGGCTATAGCAAGAGCCCCTGAATCTAGAGCTGCCGGTCGTTCTAACCCAGTTCCAACAATGCATTTCTCGGACTGAGAAGAGGAACTGCTTGGCGTTGCATATTAGAACTCATTGAAGCTCGATTCGCTTCGTACTAGTATTTCCATGCCAAACACCCCACACAGACCCTAGGCAACCCAACGAAGGCAACATGATCAGTGCTAGGCAAGGGGTTCCAACCTGCCTTGCACTGATCAGTCCGGAGGCCTCTGCCCGGGACACCGATGTTTTGCCGTCTCTACGTTCATAGATCACGTCTGGGTGGGGTCATATCACCAAGATGCCTGGTAAGAAATATAGTGAGACCACCTTTCCTATTCTTTCCCCGACCCTGCTACTAAGAAGGACGTCCACTTTCTAAAATATCCTATATACATAGGTGGTAACAGGGGCCGGGGTCAGATTTATCCCGACGGGAGCAAGAGTAACAATACAGTTTATAATGCCACAGCAGCGGGTATAGTAAATAAATAATACGAAAAGAGAAAGGGGGGTATGAAATAACCATAACAGATGTATTGGATGGACGCCACTTTCTTTCTTTCTTTCGTCGAATATGACCTACTATTCTTTTTTGCTGCTGGGCAGTTAACCAATTAGATCAACAATTAGTACCTCTAGAGTCCACTATTCTTGGGTCAATTTAGAATCAACCCCCCCTGTTATCACAGGGCTAAGGGCATGGTGCTGTTGTTGTTGAACATGGATGGTGAACATCCATCCTAATATATCTGAGATTGGTGCTGGTTCTATATTTATCATGTTCTTCATGGCTGGCTAGGTAAGGCAATCGCAACGATGCATGTTAGTCCTCCTTCATCCTTCTCCTTGCTTTTCATTTGGTCCTGAAGAATTTCTCCACCTTTTCATTTTCCTCTTGCCCTACAGCTTTACATCTTCGTCCATTACATGATTTCCTCTCCCTTACAGGTTGGTTCGATTGCTGCTGGTGGACGTTACGATAACCTCATAGGAATGTTTGGCACAAAGCAGGTGCCAGCTGTTGGTATTAGCCTAGGAATAGAGCGGGTGTTTGCGATAATGGAGCAGCAAGACAAGAATCAGGTAACCTTGAGACTGATAAGAATTAGCTTCGAAAAGCGAGCCAACAAATTAGATGGTAATGGACTTCTGACACTGCTCCAATTTTCTGCTTCAATTCTTGTTTGCAGGAGATTAGAGCTACTGAAACACAAGTTCTGGTCAGCATTTTCAGTGATGACCTACCTCTAGGTGCTAAATTAGTTAATGAGTTGTGGGAAGCCAACATTAAAGCCGAGTATATGGTGAACAAAAGAGTGAAGAAGCACTTCGATTACGCCACACTCTCAAAGATCCCTTGGATGGTGATTGTTGGTGACCGTGAGCTGAAGGAAGGGACAGTGAAGTTAAAGGACATGGTTGCTGTCGTGGAGCACGAAATTCCTAGAAGTAGCCTTGTGGAAGAGCTTCGAAAACGATTGGTCAGCTAGATTCTCGGTGCAATTTTCATAACAGACCAGGAGATACGGGTCAGTACACTTGCAACATTGGATCTGCATAGACGGAAACCTCCTATATCTGGACTAGGGAAACTTTTAGCATCTGTTCTAATATATGCCCTCTTTCATTTTGGTACCTTAATCGGAAGCCCTTTAATTTTGGGACCTTAATTGAAAGCTATGACTACCGTTGAAACTTGTATTTAGTCTTGTGGCCAAATTTTGTAGCCGAATGACATTTTTACAATGAAAATTGCTAAGCACTCGCTTTTAAGTATTTTGATGTTGAGAAATTGCATCATAGTTTGTTTTACTCCAAATATTTTAATGTTTAAGAAAATAGAAAATTATAGTAATACTCCATCTCAATTTATCTTTGACGCTTGTTCAATCATGTAAAAAATTATTTTTAACATTAGATTAGTACATATGTAACTATTTTCTTATTTTTTAAAAAATTGCGCCTATCTATCAAAAAAAAATTGCGTTATATTTGACGTGTCAATATTTGTTATAAAAAGTCAAAGTTGTTTGGTCAAGTAGGTTGACTCCTTGATCTCGTGTTTGTTTATGTGGATGAAAATATTGATTTGGTTGAGAAGTTAAAGGCTTTCCTCAAATCTCTCCAACAATAGCATTGAGGAAAGTTGAATGATTGTTTACCAATTGATTCTTCCTAGCTGCATTTCTTTGTTGAGGGCTGACTAAAACATTTTACAATTCTCAAACAGAAACATAGATTTCACCTGAAGAGCGTCCTGACAATAACTTCCCTTCCACATTGGGTAATCACACGATAGCGATGGGCTGGCACACAGCCCCCGTTGTGCGCCGTGCCCCATTAATGCCCGCGTTTGTTGTTATCCTTGTTGCGTTAATTGTATCCCATGCTGGGGTGTCTGCCGCTGGGGCTGACAAGGCCGCCTCCAGTTTGTTAAAATTCAAGACCGCTTTGACCCAAACCGAAGCACTTCACAATTGGGATTCATCATCGAATCCATGCACCGGCAATTGGGTTGGTGTAGTTTGCTCTGGCGGTCAGGTAGTTGGGTTGGAACTTGAAAACATGCAGCTATCAGGCCAAATTGACTTGGATTCACTGTCATCTCTGCCTATGTTGAGGACCCTAGACGTCATAAACAATGACTTCCAAGGTCCGATGCCTGATTGGAGAAAGCTTAAAGATTTGGAAACGTTGTCCTTGTCTAATAACCATTTCAAAGGCGAAATCCCTGCAGATAGTTTTGAGGGAATGCAAAATCTCAAGGAGATTAACATGGGAAACAATGAGTTTACAGGGCCTATTCCGCCTTCGTTAGTATCTAGCCCCAAGCTTTCAGAGTTGAGGATTGAGAACAATACATTTACAGGTCCCATACCGGATATCCCGCAAGGGATGACAGCATTCAATGCGTCTAACAATCAACTTGAAGGTCGAATCCCTCCCAGTGTAGCGAAAATGGATCCTAGCTCGGTATCAGGTTTGTGAACTTGAGAAAGTTTTCCATGAATCGGCTTTTCTTCATGTTATTATATGTTAAGAAACCAAACAAATCAATAGAATTGTATTCAATGAAACAAAAGATATCAAGCAAACATCCAGTTTGAAACAAAGACAAGAGGTAGTTTCGTTTCTTAGCGTAATTTTATTTTGAATGTTTTCTTGATTGTTGATTAAGGTTGTCATGAATGCAGGCAACAAAGGTCTTTGCGGTAAGCCCCTACCAGATCGCTGTGCTGGTGATTATGATCAAGGCACTGATGAAGGTCCAGCTCCTGGCTTGAACCCTTCATCATCACCAGCGGATGCAGATTCAAACTCGAATGCATTTGGATTAAAGACTATTTTGGCGGTCATATGTTCAGCAGTAGCTCTGGCTTTGATAATTTTTGTACTTCTTGCATATCTAAGGAAGAAGAATGAAATGAAAAGAGATGCTGCTCTAGCACCAACATCCTATGTCCAAACAACGAGATCTCTACGAAAGAATGGTCATGATGTGGAAGCTCTACCAGCTGCAGTCGTTGTCCCAAGAGCATCCAAGACTCCAGAAACTGGAAAAATGTCATTTGTCAGAGAGGATAGGGAGAGATTTGACTTGCAGGATCTACTCAGAGCATCGGCAGAGGTGTTGGGCAGCGGTAATTTCGGATCCTCCTACAAGGCTGTACTGATGGATGGCCAAGCTGTAGTTGTAAAAAGGTTTAAACAAATGAACAACATCAATAGAGTTGATTTCGATCAACATATGAAAAGGATAGGTAAACTCCAACACCCCAATTTGTTGCCCCTTGTAGCCTATTATTACAGAAAAGAAGAGAAGCTGTTGGTGTTCGATCATGTAGAGAATGGAAACTTGGCTGGTACTTTACATGGTATGTTCCGTCTTCCACTACATGAATTTTAGATATTTATCCCCTCCCACGAAAACCACGTTTTCGTGATTCAGCTAATGACTCTCAATCGTATTCTTTAGGTAAACGTTCTCTGGACGAATCATCCCTAGACTGGCCAACACGCTTGAAAATAGTGAAAGGAATTGCAAAAGGTCTGCTCTATTTACAAACAGAGTTGCCAGATGTGGTCGTAGCTCATGGTCACTTGAAATCGTCCAATGTGCTTCTAGATAAAGACTTCAATCCTCTCCTTATGGATTACGCATTGACCCCCGTGGTTAATATCGAGCAACTCAATCGCCTCCTTGTGTCCTATAAATCACCAGAATACACTCAATCTGGACGCGTAACAAAGAGAACCGATGTCTGGTGTCTAGGCATCATGACACTCGAGATCTTGACAGGCAATATTCCCGCGAACTATGTGGTAGCTCAGGCTGCAGGATATGACTCATACTTAGCAGGATGGGTGAAATCAATGGTGAGTGGCGAGGAGGGAAACGTTTTCGACCCCGAAATGGGAGAGACAAAGAACATGAGAGGTGAAATGGAGAAGCTTCTAGCAATTGCAGCAGAATGTTGTGTAGAAGATTGGCAACAGAGGTTAGATTTGAAACAGGCTCTTCAAAAGATAGAAGAAGTGAAGGAAATGGATGAGTAAAATACATGCAGATTGTTGAAATTGTATATATTAACATTTCTCAATTATGTATATAAAATACCGTAATTATTATTTTCGTGTGCATTTTTTGTATTGCTTTTTGTTTATATTTGTAGACTTGAGATTTAATACAGTGGATGCAGGATTGTTAGTAAATACACCCAGGCTCTACTATTTATTATTTACTCATAATAAGCATACAATTATGTACATCTTATAATATCAATGATATATACTTCTGATAAATAGTATTACGCACTCGTATAGTCGTATGAAGTTTGATATTCTCGTAAGTCGCAAGTCTTTATTATCTTTTGTTTTGCGAAAAAATTATAAAAAGTTAATATTTCAAAAATATATATTGAGACGAATCTAAAAGGTACCACAAGACTATACTATTTTTTTTTATCATTTAATGAGAATTCATGATCAAATTTTATAATGTTTGACTAATAAAAGTCAAAATATGACAATCTTTTAGAGACGGGGGAGTAACATTATTGTTACATCCATATGTTAAATTATCAAAAAAATTGTAGAATTAATCAATATCCTAGTAAAAAAAGTATTTTATTGACAATCAAAAAATTCAAAAGTTAAAATTCACTTCATCGCTCATAATTTTTTTTTTAAAGCTCAGGCACCGCAATAAGGCCAGCCATATATTCCTTAGCTCTCATTACAACCAAAATAAAAATATGTCAAATATATAAGACTTAAGTTAAAGGTCCAAATTAATTTCATATCCGCTAATAACTCCTCCAAAAAAATAGATTAAGGACTTTATTCTTTAACAGAAATCTAAAACATCGACAAAAATCATCTACCTCGTTCAAGTTTTATATTTATGGTAGAGGAAATTTTATTTCCTCTTTTACATAAAACCAAAGTTGATTTCCTCAATGCGATAATTGATAAATATTCATCATCCTCCTTTTCGATGCATGATCATCATCATCATCTCAAACAAATGTTCACACAATGATTAACACAAGAAAATTCAAAACATCTTTATCCCAAATTCGACGCTCAAAATCCATAATCCATTTATTCGACAATATCCATATTAACTCATCCTCTTGTCCAAATTATTACACAAATAGAATCCATAATAATAATGTAGAGTGCATGCATATGCATGTGAAGGGTAATGAAATCTTGAACAATAATGTTGAAGAAGGGCATATTTCCGACAATGGGCAAGGGCAAAAGGGTAAAATGAAGCGCGTCCCGAAAGGGTATGTAGCTGTTTATGTTGGAGAAGAAAGGCAAAAATTTGTGATCCCTTCAAACTATCTCTCAGTGCCTGAGTTTAAAGCTATGATGGATGATGTTGGAGATGAATATGGATATGAATATGAAGGAGGGTTGAGGGTTCCTTGTGAAGAACATGAGTTTGAGAAAATATTAAGAATTTGTACTAATGAGTGTGGTTTACCAAAGAACAATTCAAAGAAGATACCTAGCATGGTTTTGTTTTAGGAACTATGTATATATATTCTCAACTCTTTTGAGGTTCGTTTTGATTGTGCTTTTTGATTAGTTGATATATAGATATTCATTCCATTTTAATTAGACCGGCTTATGCATGTTTTTCCGTCATGTAGATTTTTAAAACGTTATTATGTTAGCTTGAAAATTATTTGACGCAAAATTGGACGAATAGCTGCTACAGATCCCTATTCCCAAATAAAGAACTTCCAATCATATAGAAAGAATCGAAGCTTAGCTTGTTTCTTATTTTGATGAATCCATATTGTGTATGCACTAAACTGATTTCCTTTAATATCTCAATACTAAGTCACTAAGTTAATTTTTTAGAATTTTCAAGTTCGGCGAAACAAATCTAGAGATCTACAGATCAGTCCAATAATATAATAAATATAAGTATTCAAGAAAACTATCACTTTTATTTAGTGATTTCTTAATTCAGTATAATAAAATATGCATGGTAAACTCTTAATGTACATTAATAAGTTATTACATAAAAGATGAATTAATTTTGAGGGAAATCTATATTATAAAATGTTGTTAGTATTTTGTATTAAAATAAAATTGGGATTGTGTATATATAAAATTTGTGGTTCTTAATTTTGAAATGTGAAGCAGAATGAATTTTAACCCTGGTTATTAATTTTTAGAATTTATTCCAACTTATCAGCTCCACTAAAAATATTTTTTATAGTTCAAGTGAACCACCTTGATAATATGACGGCCGCCCTACAACCAGTAACTTTTAGGGAATTGATCTATTCTAAGGGACCTATTGGCATATACTTCTTCGTTGAGTGCTTACGTATACCTATCTTTTTCAAATCACATGTAATCTTAAATTAACAAAATTATAAACCTATCTATTATACTTAACAATTATAAGAAAATTATGATTACAAACCCATCTATTATACTTAACAATTTAACCACCCTTGCAAGCATTTCGAAACCGATCTGTTTAGTAAGGACTAAGTAAGGAAGGAAAACTCCCCATTTCACACCATATTTTAAATTTTGGAATTATTTCAGAAAAAACAAATTCCAAAATTTAGGAACTTTCCAAAACATACACGTCAAAATATTAATTAAAAGGAAATGTGCAATATTTTTAGTTGATCTTGATTAAGTGGGGTATATTCGAAGTTAAGGCAAGTTGTATATATAAAAAAAGGGATATGATGGTACACCATGTACGAAGCGCCCTTCAAAATTTGATCCTTCTGGCAGATCTAGATGGCACATGTTTTTCTGTTTAACATGTAAGTAAAAATTTGGACTTATAGCTATAGCCTTATTTCTTTTTTTGCCTTAATAATCTAGTCGATCTTCTAGATGAATATCATGTAAGTGGACCATAATATAAATGATAAGCTCATTTAAAGCATCCCGTTTGGTTAGTCCATCGCCTAACAGAGAAGGTGAATCCAGGATGTGTCTCTGGCGATTCGGTACTCCACTTCAAGAGTGCCCAGAGAGGCTGGGTAACCACCCACAAGCAGATCCTCCCTTGAACAAATGCAGAGTTACTCATGCACTTGTCGTGGATCGAACTCATACACTTATGGAGAAACACACTCTTATAATGAAATTATGAAACCCCTTACTATTTGAGCTATGTCCCGTAGGCATAAATGGACCATAATCGCTAATAATATTTGATGAGTTTTGAATTGATAATCCAGTAAGAATAAATAATGAAGATAGGTAAGTAAATGATCTGAGTTTTAATATTTTAAGTTATTTTTATATTATAAGTTATAAGTGTTACTTATTCAAATAAAAAGTGTTTGCTCGTGATTATTTCATCTTTCTCATCTTAACTGGGTGACTTTTAATATATGTGACAATATCAAGTTATTTTTGAATCAATATAATCGGTTATTCCTATAGTGCTATGTTAATATATGAAAATATTAGATAGAAGATCAGCATATGAAATTTGATATGAATTTTTTTTATGTATATTTTTTAATACTTCCTCGGTTCCTAAATGATTGAAATATTTTAATTTTTATGGTCAAATTTTAAAAAAATTGATCAAGAATTCTCATCAAACGATAAGAAATAATATAGTCATGTGAGACCTTGTTAGATTTCGTCTCAATATATATTTTTGAAATATCAACATTTTATAATTTTTTCACATGTAAAAAAAGAAATATTACGTTTTAAATTGTGTTTTTCTGACAATGAAAATCAAAATGTGCCAATCATTTAGGAATGAGGGGAGTAACATACTTTCAAATGCTATATTTTATTTAAAACTTGTTCTATTAACATGTACCCTTACGACACACTAAATTAAAAATCGACCATCATTTTCTATGAGCACATTCTTATCATTTTTTTTCAATTACATGCATGTTTTGACTTTGTTATCATTCTCGTGAGCACATTCTTATCATTAAAATGTATAACATTACATTTTTCACAATATGGTCAAACATGTATATTTTGACTTTGGTATATTTCGTACAATATTTCGTAGAGAGTTATAATATTATTAAGATTTGTTCTTCTAAAATTATTCTAAAGTACTATTATGAAATTTATACAAAATTTAGAAATCAAATTATGTAATTAATATATTAAGATAAATCTTAAGAGAAATTTTTTCAAAAAAACCGTAACTGGTGCGCACTATTTCATGCATATTGTGCCATCAAGCATAAATAGTACACTTTTATAAACCATATGAAAATATGAGATATCAATCAATGCAAATAAAAAGAAGAATATTCAATGATTTTCTTTCTCTCAAGCAAAGAAGAGCTTTTTGTATTATTTGGCTCCCTCTATCTCAACCTCAATGTTCCCTTCACAAAATCAAGGAAATAAAAACCTTGAACAATAACACATTATACAATAAAACAAAATACAAGATGATCATCTACACAATTGTGCATGATGAGATGGAGAAATGAGTAACTCAGGTGAAGAAGAATAACAACTACTGATTTGGTCAGAATCTGCATTGATAATATTATTATTATTATTACCATATCTATTTTCATGCAAGAAGAAACCTCCCCTCCTCTGTTCCATCATTTTCAAGATTTTCTCAAACATGGAAACTTGGCATGGAATCTTGAGAACACCCTCTTGTTGGAATCCAAATTCCTCCTCTGCTTCTCTCAGTAGTACTCCAAATGCTTGATGTCCCAAGTACTCCATTGGAATCACAAACCTCTTCAACTCCCTTCCCACACACACAGCAAGATACCCTTTAGGTACTACAACGCCCTCGTTCGATGCATTCGAGGCGTTGGAACTCAATGTACTTTCACTGAATGAAAGTGTTTTCTTCAGGAATTTCATGCTCTTACTTCCACCATTATTTGTGTTATTGGCATTGGCTATTTTCTTCCATTTCTTCAGGATTTGTTGAAGCCTCACTATGTCTCTAATTTTGTTGGATTTCTTTGATTCCATAGCTAAATGGAGGGGGGGGGGGGGGGGGTGAAAAATCAAGATTTGAAAGCTCTATTGAGAAAATGTTTTGGTTGTTTTTTGTGAGTTTGAATTGTGTATGTGCATGTTGGGAATTTATAAGGGGTAGGTTGAGTGTAGCTGGCTTATGAATAATGATATAAGGTATAATTAGCATTAAAGTTGATATGATTATTTAAATAGTTATAGTACACCTTTTGTTTATATGATTATATGAGTGATTGTTTAAGATTCCTTTTGAGTACGGTACCATTTTGACTTTATTTTATCGATCAGTAAGTACATTTTGGTGTTTTCATTAAAGTATGTAGTGAAAGCTGGCTATAATGATTTTTTAGTTTTTGGGTTAGGTAATGCCATTCTGTTACCACTTAACTGTATGTATTATTTGATTTATATGATAAAAAAATTGATGAAATAGTTTTAAATAGTATTATTAAACTGTAATTTGGTTTTTAATAGTGATATAGTTGTAATTTGGTTTCTGAAAGTGGTCAAAAAACTACTATAAATTAATTCTCACGTTAACTATTTCGTTTATTTTTAATATCGCTACGTGATTAGAGGTTAAAATTAAGGTAAAAACTGAGTTATACAATTTCTTCTGCACGGCAAATGACTTTATGTAATTTGACATAAAAATGACTATATAATACGTAGTATATATGAATGTAGATATATTAAATTTATTATCTCTAATTATTATATATACTACACCCTAAAATAGAAGGGTCCGGCCTGCACTCCTAATAATATTCCCCGAATAGACAAAGTAATTTTAAAAACTGATGATGATGATTATGAATATGTTAATGTAATTAATTAACTATTATCAAGCAATATCGAGAGTTTCTACTGCGATAGTCTTTGGAAAAATAGCTTGATTTCAGGATGATAAAAAGTTTAACGACTCTTATTCTAATTATCTTTCGAAAGCGAAAATTAAAAAGAATCTAAAAGAAAAAGTCGAAATTCTCATATACAATTTAGGGGAATTTCACCTATCTCGATCTAAACATATTTTCACTTTATTTTTAGAATATGTTTTTTTAGTTTGTGTCTTTAAAAATTACATTAAGATGTAATAAAGAAAATATTAGTATAAGCATTCATATATGAAATTTACATTGCATAAACACTGTTATTTTCCCATTATCAATATAATGTTAATTATCTAAAAAAATATGAAATTTACATTTGTAAAAATTTATTAAATAACTTTATTGTTTGATTTGATGGACGACCAAGCCCACTATCCAAAAAGGGTCTCATCTCAAAATTGTTAGTAGTATTTTATTTACCATAAAGGAGTAGATAACAATTATTAATTGCAGTGCCCATTGGGATTCCTGCAGCACCTGATCTTAGCAACTAGCCTAAATTCATTGTTTTTTAAATTTAATTAATTACCTTGGCATCAGCAACTGAAAGATTAAAGTAAATTAATTTGACCAAACAATAATTATATATATATCCTACTTGTTATTGTTTATTTCATGCCAATTAAATGTGAGTTGCCTACTTGCCTTAGCTTAGAGATCATAGTGAAAGAATTCCATGTGAATTCTGTTTTCAATCATAATATAAGCTATCTTCACTCATTCTTTAAGTTGAAAATTAATGAGAATATACATATTTTTAACACAATTACACAAATAATGGTGCTAGTTGATGGAAGGTCTCTATATATAACTACATGTGATAAGTTTTGATAATTTTTTTCTCAAACGATAGAAATTACAAAATATTCAAACGATATGAAGTTACATTCTGAACTAAGCAAATGAGAATTAAGCTCATCCTAGAAAGAGGTTGGGCTCGATACCAAGCTAGAAGCCTTGGATGGTTTTGATAACTACTCACCGATTTTTATTGCATAAATTGTGGTACTTTGTTGATTTTTTTTTTAATTTATCAGAACTAAAAAAATGTGTGCAATTGACACTCATAATTTTAATTTCAATCATATTTATCTTATAATAGTGAAGTGCGTACTTCATATATTAAAAGGAAAATATATTAATCTTTTTTTACCAAATTATTCAATGTATCCTTAAATATATTTGGGTTGGAGAACTTAAAAAATTAATTATAAAAAGCAAAATCTAACTATCTAATTACACATTGCTTTAAAATATGTGTCCTTCATTATTTGACCATGACTCCATGTGAACCAAAGTTGACATGGAAAGGATGATAATGCTAAATCAAGAAGTTATCTCTTGAATCTTGATTCATACTTTCTTCATAAATCAATGTTTCACATGGTGCAAGACATTCACTCTTCATTAAGCAATGTACGTTTTGGATTGTAAATCAATGTTGATTTCACATGCTATATTTTCGTTTCAACAGTTTGACTTGCTGAATTAATCGAATAGCCTAGTGAAAAGGTTCTCGCTAGTGATCAGAAGATCCTGGTTCGAAACTCACCTTATCGCTAATTTACAAAAAAAACAATTTGACTTGCTATTTATTTGAGGATCTATTTTTCATTTATTATCAACTTAAGTTGGTATTGCATATATACTAGAAAAGCTTAGTTTTATTATGGAGAGACATAGCTCAATTAGTATAAGGATAGAATGTCATGTAATTTTTTAAGAAATGAAATTTGTATTAAAGTGAATTAAAAGATAAACTCCTATCTTTTGTGTACATGTTTCAAGGTAGGGGTGTGGGAACCATTAAAATGAAAGTTCATGATATTGATAGAGCAATTTTAATTCTGTCAGAATAAAATTTGAGTATGTATTTATTTTAGCCGTTCAAGTCAATTATTTCATTATATTATTAGTATTTACTATTTAATATTTTTACTTAGCAATTAAAATTAATATTGAAAATCAACAGTAAAGGACACATTATATATTTTAAAAATAAACGTACTTAATATTAACAACTCAATGTTAACAAATATTGTGAATGTGTCAAATTTATTAAAATAGAGAAGGTGATCAACTTCCAATTACTCTATATCTCTTCTCATTTTTAATGAAATGATAAATTTAGGAGGAAGCAAAAAATGTTCTCACAATCTATTCATAATATCGGATCTTGTTAGACTCGTTTCAAAATATAAATTTAAAATATCAACCTTTTATAATTTTCATTAACGTAGAGTCAGATATATTTAGATTTAGTTTTAAACTATATCTCCATTATCATACAATGTCAATAAAAATAAAAATTTGGAAATGACGAAGTATTATTTCTTCTTGACAGAATAATAATAATGTATACCTTGGTGGTACAGTGGATAAAACAAAATTATTAGCCAAAACCTGATTATTTTTCTACATGCATGGAACTACATTCCAATTGAAATTAGAATAATTATTAAACACTAACATTATATATATTACATGCATACCCATAAGGCCATAAGCAACGTGCGACTTCCATGGAATCGTCAGTTTGCTCATGTGTCTCTATCGTTACATATGTTTCTTTCATAATTGGAACTACTATTATATGTACCTCCCTACAAGGCTACAACTATATCTATATATTCTATTATAGCTACCTAGCTATGCTATTCTTATTCTAATTTCAACAACAATTTTAAGAATTAATTATTGATTTGGTTTCAAATAGAGTGTGAAATAAAATTGTATTATTTTTGTTTGTTCTAAATAACTACGTTGTGACAGATTAGTCACCATAAAAGCATTTGTAGTAATCACTCTAAAAATATTTTTATCTCAAGAAAAGGAAGAGAAATCAAATAATTGCTAAAAACTCTCTTTTCTAGATTCTCTATAATAAGATGGCCCACACCATATTTTGAGGAACCAATTGAATGTGCCAATATATGGGTATTGAGTTGCCCACGGGGCATAGCTCAAATGGTAAGGAGCTTTACTATAAGAATATGCTTCTCCACAAGTGTGTGGGTTCGATCCACGGCAAGTGCATGAGTAACTCTGCATTTGTTCAAGGAAGATCTGCTTGTGGGTGGTTACCCAGCCTACTCTGGGCACTCTTGAGGTGGAGTATCGAGCCGCTAGAGGCACATCCCGGATTCACCTCCTTTGTTGGGCGATGGGCTAGCCAAGCGGGGGCGCCTAAATGAGCGTATCATTTATATGGGTATTAAGTTCATTTCCCAAAATTCACTTTATCCTCTCTCTCATGCATCATTACACATCAAGTCTTTTTATTCCTCATAAATTCTTTTTTCATTAATTTTTTCTTTATTGTATTAATTAGGATGTCAAGTAAGAAAATTAAAAAAGTAACAAAATTAAAACACATTCCTAAAATTGATAAAGATAATAAATAAGGAATAGTTTAGAGATAAATTAAGGAGAATAGTATGAATGCTCTAAGTGCCATAAGTATAAAATTGTGGTCCCAGAAAATAACAGATAATGTTACAATATGATCCCTAAAAAAGAAAATAATTATATAACCATTGTTACTTTTAGGATTATAAGCAACATTGTAGTATTACTTTAAATAACTCATTTTCAATAACCTAACTATTTGGTATATATACTAAATACAATTTTATCCTGGTTAACTAGGACTAAATTGACCGTTACTTCAATATTTTAATAAGAGGACAATATTCAATTTAATGATAGAATAATAGAAATATGTATTAGATTGGGCATCATATAATTTGAACAATAATGAATAAAAAGATATAGGTGAAGGGATATGGTCAAAAAGTCCATTATGGTATTGTTGTTTGAATGAACGGTAACTTATTACATGATAAAAGCACGTATTATAATATTTGGTCCCAAACTTTCATGTAACCAACATGAGTACATGTAGCCAATTGTAACAGTTGATGGTTCAACAATTAATTTAGTAGCATCTAACTCAATCTTTTAATAAAAAAAATCTTCAATTTTATTCCAAATTGTCAATAAAGGATCGTATTTTGTTCGTTTCAACTAAGGGATTGGACTTTCCTTCTTTTCAAAATAAAGAAGTGAATTCTT